>ONZH01008144.1:0-121855 GCA_900303285.1 Rhinella marina
TTTGTCAGAATTTAGGTTTTGTTTGTCCACCCGTCTCTCGATGATTGACACAAGTTCTCAATGGGATTAAGATCTGGAGTTCCAGCCATGGACCCAAATCTCTATGTTTTGTCCCTGAGCCATTTAGTTATCACCTTTGCTTTATGGCAAGGTGCTCATCATGCTGGAAAAGCATTGTTGATCGACAAACTGCTCTTGGACGGTTGGGAGAAGTTGCTCTCGGAGGACATTCTGGTACCATTCTTTATTCATGGCTGTGTTTTTAGGCAAGACTGTGAGAGAGCCGATTCCTTGCTGAGAAGCAACCCACACATGAATGCTTCAGGATGCTTTACAGTTGGCATGAGACAAGACTGGTGGTAGCGCTCACCTCGTCTTCTCCGAATAAGCTGTTTTCCAGATGTCCCAAACAATCGAAAAGGGATTCACAGAGAAAATGACTTTACCCAGTCCTCAGCAGTCCACTCCCTCTACCTTTTGCAGAATATCAGTCTGTCCCTGATGTTTTTTTCTGGAGAGAAGTGGCTTCTTTGCTGCCCTCCTTTGAGACCAGGCCTTGCTCCAAGAGTCTCCGCCTCACAGTGCGTGCAGATGCACTCACACTTGCCTGCTGCCATTCCTGAGCAAGCTCTGCACTGCTGGTAGCCCATCCCGCAGCTGAACACTTTTAAGAGACGGTCCTGGCGCTTGCTGGTCTTTCTTGGGCACCCTGGAGCCTTTTTGGCAACAATGGAACCTCTCTCCTTGAAGTTCTTGATGATGCGAATAGATTGTTGACTGAGGTGCAATCTTTCTAGCTGCGATATCTTCCCTGTTAGGCCATTTTTGTGCAGTGCAATGATGACTGCACGTGTTTCTTTAGAGATAACCATGGTTAACAGAAGAGAAACAATGATGCCAAGCACCAGCTCCTTTTAAAGTGTCCAGTGGTGTCATTCTTACTTAATCATGACAGATTGATCTCCAGCCCTGTCCTCATCAACACCCACACCTGTGTTAATGGAGCATCACTGAAACGATGTTAGCTGGTCCTTTTAAGGCAGAGCTGCAATGATGTTGAAATGTGTTTTGGGGATAAAGTTCATTTTCTAGGCAAATATTGACTTTGCAAGTAATTGCTGTTAGCTGATCACTCTTTATAACATTCTGGAGTATATGCAAATTGCCATTATAAAACTGAAGCAGTAGACTTTTAAAAATTAATATTTGTATCATTCTCAAAACTTTGGCCATGACTGTATATGGCCGACAACCCCTTAAACCAAAACTGGTTTCTCCTTTTGGGTTAAAGGGGCTGTCCAGGATTACAAAAACTGCATTTTTCCAAAGAAACAGCTTCGTTCATTCCATGTCTTTACAAGTGCATCTCAATAATTAGAATATCATCAAAAAGTTTTTTTTTTAGTAATTCAGTTCAAAAAGTGAAACACATATATTATATGGAGTCATTACAAACAGAGTGAACTTTTTCAAGTGTTTATTTATGTTAATCTCAGAAAATTAGAATAATTAACCCAAAACACTTGCAAAGGCTTCCTAAGCCTTTAAAAAGGTCTAAATATACGGGGGCTGCGGCTCCGTGCCGCGGCTCCCGGCCCATAGAGTGATGGGCCGCATCTATTCCGCATTTTGCGGATAGATACGGCCCCTATATGTGTGTGCATGCTCCTTCCTGTCTGGTTCGTAGGTGCACAGTCCATTGGGGAAGACTGCTGATTTGACAGATGTCCAG
Source organism: Rhinella marina (assembly GCA_900303285.1). Lineage (NCBI taxonomy): Eukaryota > Metazoa > Chordata > Amphibia > Anura > Bufonidae > Rhinella > Rhinella marina. The sequence goes on from ONZH01008144.1 coordinate 1,733, forward strand.
AAGGCACACTCCACAAGGAGGGTAAGCCACAAAAGTTCATTGCTAAAGAAGCTGGCTGTTCACAGAGTGCTGTATCAAAGCATATTAAGAAAGTGAGGGAAGGAACAAGGGTGAAGAAAAAGGTGCCGTAAGTAAGAGGGAGAACACAGCCTTGATAGGATGTTAAGAAAAGTCCTTCTTAATTAAGGGAGATTCACAAGGGTGGACTGCTTACTGGTCAGTGCTCAAGAGCCATCACACACAGACATATCAAGACATGGGCTACAAGTGTCGCATTCCATTTGTCAAGCCACTCATGACCAATAACAACACCAGAAGCGTCTTACTGGGCCAAGGAGAAAAGACAACTGGACTGTGCTGTCACGCCTGGTGGAGGGATACCACACCGAGCGTACGAGGGAAGGGAACGACAAAACCAGGGAAATGGTCACCACCTGCAGGGAACCCTGAACTAGGCCTGACTGACTACCAGTATGAACATCCTGGGTTGTAGGAGAGTTCATACACAGGAACTATAATAAATGCACCTAAAGAACATGCCGCAGTGACAAGAAGAGTAACCGTTCTCCAGAGTAAGGCGAACGGAGACTCAAAAGGAAAAACAAAGGGAAAAAAGTCACTTATCTTAAGCAGATATCGCGCAACGGATCTCAGCGGATCCACACCACACACGTAGGCAGAAAGTTAAACGAAGGATACTGGAGAGGAAGGGGTAAATAGGAGAAAGATAATTACACAGCGGCAACAGCTGAGGGGAAAGGTGTGTGTAACAACAAGGAAAAGCATGCTCAAATTATGTCCTCTTGAAAGCCGCGCAGAAGTCTGATACCACAAGCCCACTCGTGACAGATGCTCAGTGGTCAAAGGTGTTTTCTCAGATTAAGTAAATTTTCATTTTATTTGGAATCAAGGTCCCAGAGTCTGAAAGAAGAGAGGAGAGGCACTCAATCCAAGCGCTGAGTCTAATGTGAAGTTCACAATCAGTGATGGTTTGGGGGCCATGTCATCTGCTGGTGTAGTCACTGTGTTTTATCAAGACCAAAGTCAGTGCAGCGTCTACCAGAAATTTTAGAGCCTCCTGCTACCCTCTGCCATAAGCTTTTGGAGAATTTTTATTTTCCGCAGGACTTGCACCTGTCACACTGCCAAAGTACAATACCTGGCTTAATAACCACAGTATCGCGTGCTCGATTGGCAGCAAACACGCCTGACCTTATGTCAAGAGGAAGATGAGAGACACCAGACCCAACATGCAGACGGTGAGGGTGCTACCAAAGCAACCTGGGCTTCCATAACACCTCTGCATGCCAGGCTGATCGTCTCCATGCACACATTGATGCACTCATTCTCAAAGAGCCCCAACAGTATTGAGTGCATTTCGGGACATACTGGAGATTTATTTGCCAACATTTCAGTGGTTAAAAAAAATACAGTTGTTATATAATATTCTAATTTTCTGAGATAATGACTTTTAGGTTTTCCTTGGCTGTAAGCCATAATCATCAACATAACAGAAAAAAACACTTAAAGTTCACTCTGTTTGTAATGACTCTATATAATATTATGTTTTCACTTTTTTTTTTTTGGCCAGTATTTTTTTTTGACAATCTTTTTTTATTTCAAATTACATACACAATAGAACCACCACTTACAAAAATCTACAAGTAGTTGAGATACATACATCCATATCTCCACGGTATAAGTACATATATAATGAGGGTATAATAAGTAAGTACAGATACAACATGCCCAATGTACCTGACAATAGAGACCTTCTAACATGTATCTCATAAAAATTCAGGCATGACACGTCAAAAAACACCTACAGTTGGACACTAGACAAGGAGGGGGGGGCAGACGGGGCAGAGAAGGAAAGGAGATGAAGAATGGGAATGGGGAAGGGAAGTTAAGGTGATTGGGATAAGGCCCTTTCACACGAATGTTGTGTTTTGTGGTCCGCAAATTGCGGATCCGCAAAAACAACGGATGCATCCGTGTGTATTCCGTAGTTTGCGGAACGGAACAGCTGGCCCCTAATAACAGTACTTTCTTGTCGTAATATGTACAAGAATAGGACATGCTCTATTTTTTTTTGCGGGCTATGGACGGGCAATGGTGCGGACAGCACACTGTGCTGTCCGCATTTTTTTGCGGGCCTATAGAAAATGCAGATCGGAGGCCGCAAAAAATACTGTCGTGTGAAAGAGGCTAAGAAAATGAGAATCCTATGACTATAAACTGGTGAAGAAAAGCAGGAGACCGTATCTCATCTCTCCTCAGCAGGGATGTCCGCTGCTCCAGCATGGTCTCCATATTTTCACATATCATCGTGTGTTCGGATACCAGCTAGACAGCTCCTCAAACTGACAATCTGATCACTTTTTGAATCATCCCCCATGTTGGTGGGAAGGTTAACAATGTAATGTATCAAGGCTTTTGCTGTCGCAATAAAGTGTGTAACAAATTCCTCTTGGAGGACTGTATGTTTTGGGGTCTAGCAAGAGCAAGGATTTCATAGAGAGTGTGACTTCCTTGTTACCAACTTTGTTCAATACTTTCTAATCACTTCCAATACGAACGTATTTTGGGCAATCCGCCTATATGAGAAAGTGAACCAATATCATACGCACGCCACATAAGCTGAGGGAGATCTTTCCTCTCTCAAATAAGACTGAGTGCTTATACTTCTCGAGACTTAATAATGACTCTCTGATACGTATACACGTAGAAAACCCATGTGGATAGTACCTCCTTGTCTCTTCCTGTTAACACTATGCCCAATTCTTTTTCCATTCTACCGAGAACGGGGTTTCAGGTCTCTCCCAACCCTCCCGTAGCTTGTATAAGGATAATAATCTTCCCTGGTTCTTCATGGGAAATTAGGATTATCCAAAGACTGAAAGAGACTCTGAAAATCATATCTCTGCAGTCACTGCACAGATCATCTAAGTCTTTCACTTTTTGAACTGAATTACTGAAAACAACTTTTGAGATATCAATTTTTGAGATGCACTTGTATGTCTGGTATTGCAGCTCCTCTCTTTAATGAATGGGACGGTTGCATACCGAAACACCAATTAATGAGTGGTGTTTTTTCTGGGAAATAAGCAGTCTTTTTCTAATCTGGACAAATCCATTTTATCTCTAGAAATATTCTAATATTGGCTAAACACAGTTTTGCTTAGCTCTTTCACACTAGTGTTTTAAATTCCGGTATTGAGTTCTGTCATAAGGGGCTCAATACCGGAAAAAAACGCTTTCAGTTTTGTCCCCATTCATTGTCAATGGGGACAAAACTGAACTGAAGACAACGGAATGCTCCTGAAAGCATTCCGTTCTCTCAGACGGAGAACAAACGCAGCATGCTGCGGTTTTCTCTCCGGTCCAGGCATCCGCACCAAGACGGATCGGAATGACCCCCAATGCAAGTCAATGGGGACGGATCCGTTTTGGTTGACCACCAGTAATCCGGATCTGTCCTCCATTACTTGCAATGGGGGGTCATTCCGATCGGCTCACATATACAGCGATACATACAGACATACATACATACTCACACATACACTAAACAGGGACGCCGGCAGCATGTCTTCACGCGCCTCTGCGCGCAGCTATTGACGTTCCCCACTGCGCCCGAAGGCGCTGTGGGAATCGTCATCACTGCGCGCAGAGGCGCGTGAAGACGTGCTGCCGGCGTCCTGCTGAGATGTAAGTATGTATGTGTTTGTGTGTATGTGTGTGTATGTATGTTCTTGTGTCTTGTCCAAGTCTGTGTCAACATGTGTGGGGCCGGACCGCTGCTCTCTCCACACATGTTATGCAGTACGGATCCGTCGGCACCCTTTAGGTGCCGGATCCATGCTGCGCTAGTGTGAAAGGTCTAACACCCAATCTTTCACTTTTGCGTTCCTAACATCAAAGACTGACAGTAAATTGTTAACACCACCCTGATTTCAAGTTACAGACATTGCTCTTAACTTCCTTGCAGTTGATGAAAGACAACTCTGCCACTTCTTGTTTACAACATTTTCAAAAAGTCTGCTGTGTACACAAGTGGTATAAACTTCCATTGACTTAACCGTATCAGGGCTTGTTTTTTGTGGGACAAATTGTGCTTTTTTAATGTCACATTTTCTGAGTACATATCATTTATTGAACAACTTATTCTTATATGGAATTCCATGTTCAGTATATATGTATTAACTTTATTTTGCGAGTTATGATTATGACGAGTTGCACAATGCAATTTTTTTAAATCATTTGTTTTTGTGTTGCCACATTCTTACAGTCTTCACCGTGTGGGATAAATAGCACATTAAAGGGGTAGTCCAAGATAATTAAAAATCTCAGACAAGCCTTCCAAAAACAGTCATATTATTCTCACCCTGCTCTCCAGTGCCATTCTGTGTGGTGCTGGTACACCACGCCTACCACTGTTTGTTTACAAACTCAAGCGGTTACACGTGCACCTCCTTGCTGTATACGTAACAGTGTAGATGACGGTAATAGTGACTAGTAGGTGTATAGCACATCACTGCTGCAGCCAATCACCATTCTCAGAACTTGATCGCTGAGGACATTGATTGATGCATTCGTTCACGTTGCCATTTATACTGTGCACATCCCTGCAGCAGTTTGTAACAAGATATGGTTAGGGGGACGGACCTGCTGTGAAAAATGGGTGAGGATAAAGGGGGTCATTTATTATCTTGAAATAAGCCTATATTAGTTTGCGGCACAAGGGTTGGTCTAAAACGCCAGTCTTAATAAATGACCACCAATATAATTTGTTATTTCAAGCCAATTGGAGGGCTTGTCCAAGATTTTTTAATTTCTCAAACAACCACTTTATTTTATTGGTAATTATTTATGACTGTGGTGATACCAGCTTTACTTGGTTCTTAAAGAGGGCTCTGTCACTAGGTTTGTAACTTATGTATTTAAACACATAGGTTACAAGCCTTTTAGTTGACAACTTTTTAAAATCAAACCTTTTCATTGCAGAGTTCTGCGCAGCGGCTCAGCTAGCAAATTTAAACTTTAAAAAAGTTATGCAAATGACGCCATCGGAGGACGGACCTCTTTTCCTCTTGTAATCACGCCCCTTTCTGTATATGGGGGGTGCTTTTAGGTCCTTCTTTTCAGGGTGGCCTGAATTACAGGTTCAATGCATGGTATTTTGAGGAAACACAGTGGGTAGCAGTGGAAGAAAACGCTTCGGCACGGGGTATATTTTAATCTATTTAATTAACGTTTTGTGTGTGTGGTCATGCAGAGAGAAAGTCTCCTTCCACGTACATCTTCCTGTAAGGCTGACTAGAAGTTGATTTTTACCTTCATTTTTTCAAATCCCCAATTGGGTGGGAAGTGGGAGAGGGCGTGGCACACCCTTGGCGTGGTTACCGGGACCTTGGGGGGGTTGCTTTTAAGTCGCCTTTAGTGGGAGAAAACATTCTTTTATACTTCTGAACGGTAGTAGTCTAATATTAGCATTCTCTCCTTTTTCTGTGTGTTGTTGCAGAGAGAACTGACGTCTCACCTGGGGGTGGTTGAAGTTTTATTTTTACCTTCATTTTTTCAATCCCCTTGGCGCGGAGGGGGGAGGGGGCGTGGCCTGACAGAGTCGGGGTGTGGCTAGTGAAACCTGGAGCAGGTGTTGTAAGTCCTTCTTTGAGAGTGGTGTGAATCACAGGTGGGCCGGTAATTTATGGGACACGCAATGGGAAGCAGTGGAAGATTTACTACTGAACGGTCATAGTCTAGTCTAAAACATAAGTTATATTTATGGTAACCGGAATACCCCTTTAACAGTATCATCCACATCATCCCTCTGCACCTTTAAAGCATTGCATAGAAATGACTGGATTGTTACCTGAGATCCTCAGCTGGCTGCTAATTACCTGGCTGTGTTGTTATGGAAACCTGCCCTCCCTGTGTGTGTCTGTGCAGAGAATGGCAGTTGGGGTTTAAAACCAATGCTGTCAGGCTAATATTGGCTAATGCAGGTCATATTTTGGGAATATCTCGGGAACGTTATGTCCTAGAGAGATGAGACCTGGTCTATAACCTTCCCGGGCACCTGATATACCCGTGTGCCGAATTTGGTGAAAATAGGTCCAGTAGTTTGGTCGTGAATAGAGAACAGACAGACAGACAGAAGACAGAAACTCATTCTTATAATATTAAGAGATATACAGTACATTTTTTGTGTTGCTTTATTTATTCAAACCTTGGCCTGGTACCATATCTCTGCAGTAAGCTTGGTTCACAAAGGGTATCTATGTAGTATGCTTGGGTCTGATTACATATCTATGTAGTATGTTTGGGTCTGATTACATATCTATGTAGTATGTTTGGGTCTGATTACATATCTATGTAGTGTGCCTAGTTCTGATTACATATCTATGTAGTATGCTTGGTTCTGATTACATATCTATGTAGTGTGCTTGGTCCTGATTACATATTTATGTAGTATGCCTAGTTTTGATTACATATCTATGTAGTGTGCTTTGGTTGATTACATATCTATGTAGTATGCAACATATTTATGTAGTATGCCTAGTTCTGATTACATATCTATGTAGTATGCTTGGGTCTGATTACATATCTTTGTAGTATGCTTGGTTCTGATTACATATCTATGTAGTATACTTGGGTCTGATTACATATCTTTGTAATATGCTTGGTTCTGATTACATATCTATGTAGTATGCCTAGTTCTGATTACTTATCTATGTAGTAAACTTTGTTCTAGTTCTTTATCTATGTAAAGGTTGACTCTGGTTCCATATGCAAGAACTCAGTTGGTCCTTAAATAGGCTCTGTCACCAAGATCAGCCCTATTAAACCAGGCATATAGCCTGGTAGGGTTGATCTAGCTGAGTAAAACGATACCTTTCTTTCCTTTCTAGGTGCCACCACTGTGGAGAAATTAAGACTTTTATTTGTACGCAAATGAGCCATTGGAGTAATTACATCTGCTCACTGCTGTGATGATGACGGTGCTTGTACGAGCAATGCCTTCTCTTCTAACAGTTTATTGGCAGGGGTGCCAGCAGTCGAATCTGACATTGATTACCTATCCTGAGAATAGGTCATCAATATAAGAAAAGTGGACAACCCCTTTAAGTGGTCAGGATCTGAGTTATCTCTGATCCTGCTGATACCCATTGCCGATGATAGTGGCACTTCACCTGTGCTCACACCATCCCTGCTGGATGTAATTCTGGTTCTTGGTGCTAACAACCTAAGCACCAGCGCCATAAATGTATACTACAGTTAGTTGTATGTTGACAGTCATAGGTCTACATAACTTTAAAAAAGTGATCTGCATAATAATTACGTGTACAGTATTAAAAATGTAATAACTGACTAATGACCCCTGGTTACACTGTGCTTGGCTCATACAGTTGAAATATACTTGTGCAGCTGTGTCCCATACAGCTGAAAATGTCTGGTAATTTCAGCCAAAACTGAGATTAAAAAAAAAAGGTACAGTGCATTATTTTTACACCATATGACCTTAGCTTAAAAATAAATAAAATGGCCAGTATGCACAGTATAAGGGGGGACTGTGTATGGAGCACTATCTAGCTGGTACCTTGTATGAGCACAAGCTGTCTTTATAGGGGCGATGTGTCTGTTATGGGGCACTACAATTGGAATTTTAATGGATGAATGGATTTTAATTTGTATTTGTACAGAAAGAAGGGATATTGACTACCAGAGAAGACAAGGATGTGCTGTAAAACAGAGGAGCCAAAATCTGTAAATCTATCAATGTAAATGTAAATCTAGGGTAAATCTGTAGCTTACCTAAGCCATCATGATGATTTGAACTATAAAGAAAAATCTAATTACTCTTAGAGTAGAACCTTCTCATTTTTTAATCGCTGTACAGTTGTTATTTGGCCTCTCTATATATTACTATGTATTACTGGTGTCAGTTTTGTGCATAAGCAAAATGGCATATGTTTAGGGGATTTTTAGACCAGGTTAGAATTTTTTTAACGGTGCGTGGGAGGCAGTAGGGCTTATGTGCCCCAACAAATTAGGTCAGGGATCAGCAACCTTTGGCACTCCAGCTGCTGTTAAACTACAACTCCTAGCATACAAAAATGCTAGGCAGTTTTTCTAACTCCATTAGAAGTGAATTGGGCATTCTGGGAGTTGTAGTTTCAGAACACCTGAAGTGCTGGGGTTGCTGATCCCTGAATAAGACAATACTTGCACAAGAAAACTAGTGTAAATTTTCTGGTGCAGGGACCTCCTGAGATGCATCTAAATAATTAAGAGGCATGTGCCAAGGTATTTTTATTAAAGGGGTTATCCGAGACTAACAAATGCATCACCATATGCCGCTCCCCGCTCCCTGAGCTGCTCCTTTCACCGCCGCAACTGCTTCTCTTTAGCATCACCCGTAATGCCAGGGAGACTCATCCCTGTCACCGCCTTCCATTGGATGCTCCCTCCCACCCCCGACACCAGATGTTTTCAGCACGATGAGAAGCAGCTGTGGCGGTGCGGGTACCAGGAGCGGCGTGGGGAGCCAGGTAAATAGATTCAGTTTGAGGGGCCCAGCATATGGGGAAGCATTTGTTGATCTCTTTAGACTAATATAAGAAACTAAAATAATACATTTCCTTATATATGTTGATATTATTCAGTCACAGTAAAATTACTATACTCAAATAATAACTAAATTAAGAAATATTCACGCAGCACTAAATATTTCCACATAGTGCTCTAGATTCTTGCAACTTTCGGGATTGTGACATAAAATTATCCATGACTCTGTTTTTCTTTGTTAATATGCAGGGATGTTAATAGAGGTTTTGCTAACATTGGAGATTGTGACTGTAAAGCAAAGCTACACAAAAATAGTTTGAGAAGTCCCTTTGTTGTTAAAAAATAGGCCAGTGCCTAAGGGAAGAAATGAGGCCAGATCTGATTATTTCCTATAGAGAATAAAGCATAAAACAAAGGAACACAGTAAATGAAAGTTGATGAGACACCGAATAGAATAAAGACTGGTGTGTAATGCTCAGCTGTTTATTTGTCTAGCATTGTGGGTTCAATAAGCCTTCACAAACTGCTGACACCTGACAGTGTGTGAAAGGAACCTTTGTCTACAGTGACAGGTCCAAATATATCTGACTATGTCATGTCTGAACTGTAGCTTAACTGTCATCCCAAACAATGCAGTGTGAATAGTAAAAGCGTGATGTTTCACCAGCCCCTCTCAGGGATGATAGAAGGGTCGTAATTCAGGCTATGGTTCTGAAATATTTTAAATTCTCATAAACTAGATCAGGGATCAGCAACTTCTGGCACACCAGCTGTGGTGAAATTACAACTCCCAGCATGCTCTGTTCTGTTCTAGGGGAGTCTTGAGAACAGCTAAGCAAGTGTGCATGCTGGGCGTTGTAGTTTAACTACAGCTGCAGCGCCCAAGTTTGCCAAGTTTGTCCTTGAAAAAAAATGTGAAATGGAACTTTTAAATGTATTTTCAGAGCTTGTTCCAAAAACTAACTGCATCATTTAACTTTTTCTTGTTGCTCACATAGTGACAATATATCCATCAATTAACTTTTAATTATCATTTTCTTTGTGGCAGGAGTGCTTAGAAACAGCACATGGATCCTATAGGTATTAACTCAGGACCTCAGGACTTGTATGGGGGTGGCAGTGGTGCTAGGATGCCGCTTTGTCTCCTATCAGCTCAGCTTGGCTTTTTCCAGACGGGTGCATGTTGGGCCACTGACTACGGAATAATAAACTAGGTAAACTAGGTCTCATGCCATTAATATATCCTCATAATATTTTAACAATGTGTAGTCTGAGAAAAACACTTTGAATGAAGGCCAGTTTTACATCTCCAGAGCAATTCTGGCAGAAGGTTCCGGCTGAGAACAGTCTGCCGAATTCTCCAGATCTGACACTGCTGGATGCAACTGGAATGCCCGTCTTCCCCCTTAACTATAAGGGGGTCCTGTGGAGATTCGGCCACTAACTGGCAAAAATGCTGAGAATCACTTGGACAGAAACGGTTGCATGCTGCAGTTTGCGTTCCTGCCGATCCCTGGCATTCTCTGCCGGAAATGGCTGCCGGATCACAAAGCCAGAGATGTGAAATTAGCCTAAGAGTGTTTCCTCTATTAAGTTTTTAATGCAGTTTATGAAGTCAAAGCCAGGAGTGGATCCAAAAAGATGAAATGACTTTATACTTGTCCTCCTAGATCAGCTCCTGGCTTTGGTTTGTGTGGAATGTGGAAATCCATTCTAAAACCACTGACAAGTGAATTGTATAACATTGATTATCATGTTACAATAGCACTGTCAGGGAGTATGATATTTTAGGCAGCAAGTGAATGGTGACAGGGGCCAAATTGTGCCAGCTAGATAACTAGGTCACAGCTCTGTAGTGGCAGATTGGTCACAGTGCCTATGCTCACCTCTGTCCTCTGCTGAAAGCATCAACAATAGGTACGTGAGCCTCACAACTTAGCCAAGGAGTAAAGGAAGAAGCATAGTCTGATGAATCACATTTTGTTTTAAATTATGTAGATAGCCAGGGGCATGTGCATTTCTCACCTGGGGAAGAAATGGCCGGAAGATACACTATAGGAAGAAGACAAACTGGCAAGGTCAGCGTGATGCCCTGGACAGTGTTCTGCTAGGAAACTTTGGCCTTGGAATTTTTTTTATTTTTAATAAAAATGTTGCTCCGTTTGTTTGCTGCAGCCTGCATGCATTCTATAGGGGCTGCTCTTAAGGGGTTAATTCTTAGACCACTACAATCACGTCATGGGGGTTGGCGATGAGATTTACTAAACTTGCATGATGAGGGCTGTGTGGTATCTCTGTTCTTGGCCAGTCAATCACAGCCCTCATCCCACAAGCTATAACGTGGGTTCAGCTTTTATGCTTGTATTATCACTATGCTGTTTCGTGATAGCACTGGGCTTTGAAAGAAGACTTTCCAGTGTTAGTGTACAGGACACCGCATGAGGTTGTGTGGATACAACTATTGCACTTCTTGCCTATGGTAGCTAAAATAGCGAATTTGTATATGATTTGCGTGCACCTTGCTACACCCCATGTATTTCTTGTGTGAAAATTGCCTCTATTTCTCATGAAAATTGCATCTTCTTGAGGGTCAATGGGAAGGATTCATGAAAACTATCTAACATGGCAACCAACCATAGCACAGTCTTCATTTTATTATTTTGCTTATTGGACAGTTTTTATGAATCTTGCCCAGTCTATTCTTATGGGTTGCAACAATGGAACTGTAAAATGCAAAATCTCTTCATGAAGCCCTAACCTTGGTGAAAATGCTGAGTGTCACCTCTAGTTCATCAAGTACACAGAGAAACAAGCCTTACTCTAAGAACAATATATCCTTTATTTTCCTTCTTCTTTGACATATGGCACAATCAAGCCTATAAAATGGAGAGCTCATCATATTTGTCAGTATTTGCTTTTTTTATGGAGTGCTATATTTGCCAAAGAAAAGAATGTTCTTCGTTTCATTGTGCCGAATGAAGAAGAGAAACGGGTGATCTGCATTGAATTCCTCTTCACGGGACAAGCACATCATTGCAATGCCAGCCGTGGCAGCCGCAGCCTCTGTGCCTTCTTCATTCACTTCCACAAAAGACTTGTGAATGACTTCAGATAAGAAAAGATTTGGAGATCCTGATATGCCGGATAGATCTGCACGAGTTGCATCAAAAATATCAACCATTCCCAGAGCAGATAACGTTGATTTCAGCTTGTAACTTTCTTCTAATTTGAATTTTGGCAGATGCACACGTACATCAATTGGATACATGTGTTGTGTCCATTCCTGGAGTTTTTCTAAGGTAATTTCCCTTTCAAGCTGGAACAAAATTTACATATAGTGTTTAAATCCTAATTTTATTAAGATGAGTAATGTTCACACAGGCTCATTGCAATTCAAAAAAAAAATAATAATAATTCTGAATTAGATATAAAAAGATTCAAATTAGATATAAGTAGAAATGTAAGAAATAAATTGAATTGTAGAAAATAATGTAGGTATATATGTAAGGGTACACAAACAACTTATATAGATGTTCATTTTGGACAGATTCATGAATTCTATACTAATAACATGACAATTATACTAGTTTTAAGAGATGGCCTACCCTTAGGATAGGTCATCACTAGCTGTTTGTCGGGGTTCCGGCACCGGGTCATAACCCCACTAATCAGCTGTTTAGTGTAGCTCCATGGCTGTAAGTCAGCGCAGGAGATACACAACATAACATAATGGTGGCACATTATACCACCTCAACAGAGCCAAATAGCACAGTGCAGCAGAAAAAAACGGCCGTGAGGAGGGCCCAGGCGACCCCCTGGGCATCGGCCTATCTGGAAATTTCCCTGTAAGGTCTATGGCCAATCTGCCTATGTTGGTGGGGAATGCAGGGTGCTGGACCCCAACCAATCAGTAAGTGATTACCTATCCTGAGCTTAGGCTATTACCGGTACTTATAAAAAGGCTGGAAACCCCTTTAATGATGACAAACACTCAAGTACTATAAATAAACAGAAGGACAAACAAGTCTCTAACTGTAACCTACAGTACTGAATAAAAATGTACAAAAGCTTATAATAGCTTACATCTTTCCATTCACATCAATCTCTTTAACATAACCGGTCTGACAAGTGCATCGATATAGAACGCTGTCGCTACGGATGAGTAATGCCAAAGCACAAGCAAGATCAAGGTCAATTATCAAACTGGAGATACATTTAGGCCCCTTTCACACGAGCGTGTCTGGATTTGGTCCGGATGCGTTCAGGAAAATCCGCACGCATCCGCACCAAATCCGCACGCAATTGCAGTCAGTTTTGACTGCGATTGCGTATGTTCTTTCAGTTTTTTCCACGCGGGTGCTGAACGTTTTGATGCGTTTATCACGCGCGTGCGAAAAAATGAAATGTTTACAAACAACATCTCTAAGCAACCATGCGTTAAAACCGCATTGCACCCGCACTTGTGTGCGGATGCAATGCGATTTTCACGCAGACCCATTCACTTCAATGGGGCCAGTTCTGCGTGAAAAACGCAGAATATAGAACATGCTGCGTTTTTCACGCAACGCAGAAGTGATGCGTGAAAAACATCGCTCATGTACACAGACCCATTGAAATGAATGGGTCAGGATTCAGTGCGGGTGCAATGCGTTCGCATCACGCATTGCACCCGCGCGGAAACATCGCCCGTGTGAAAGGGGCCTTAAGGTATTTTCCACAATGAGGATATTGATGGCCAGACGAGTATATATGTACATGGAGGAGTTGGAATGGGATAGTTGTTGGCTTACTGAGCCTTCAACAATTCACAGAAAATGGTGCACTACAACGGTAAATGCAATTGACAATATATGGATAAACCCTCACGCTGATATTAAAATGAAACTTTCGCCAATATATTCTTATATCAAGAACATACCAGAGCCCAAGCACCGCATCAAGGTATCTCAGAGTGGCACGGGACCTAACGCTAACCTACCTATGCCGTATGGGCAATTATGGAAGGAGCATATAGGCCGACACACAGCGACCTACTCCTAGTTACCTCCAGCGTAAGATCACACATCCAATGGGAGGAGGGAGGAGACTGTGAGTCCCACCTGCCAATGACTCGTATGACTCAGGCTGTACAGGTGCACCTTAATGTTACCATTAGATCTAAATCAAGGCACAATCAAACCTGGAGTTGCAACACCTCCAGGTGTAAATGTACAAACAAACTCACAGAAAAAAAGTGGTCTTAAATGGGAGAAAATGCACAAAACCCCATATGCTATTGTGCATATCTAGCCGTGGGAGCAAATCCTGCACATGTGATCTGTTGCTAACAGCAATCCCCAGCAAAAATGCATACAATGGAGGATGCCTGCAGCGGACCACATGTACCACAAAGACATCCTACACAGGATAGCCAAATGTGCGGATGTGACAAACTATATAAAACAATAATTCACGGAAAAAGGTGCACTACAACGGTAAATGCAATTGACAATATATGGCTAAACCCTCATGCGAGCATTCAACCGACAGATATTGAAGGTGTATGTGCCCCTTACTGATAATGAGATGACTTCATTGTGTCCTCCCAGTGTACACAGCAAAGTATGCTGCAGAAAATAATTAATATCTGCCTATAATGTGTGGGCTCCGGTGGCTATTGGGAAGACTGCAATATTCCAGGCATAGCCATATGCAAAAAGAAAAAAAAAACATTTTTTTAAAAAATTTATATAACAAAAGCAATATTTTGTTCCATTATCATGAAATGAACATACCTTTTGTAAACCAGTTGTTTCGTCTTCGATATTGTCTGGTAATAGGATAATCATGCTAAGTTCGTTTCCCACATATGGGAGCTCGAGGATTCGACAACTAAGTTCTGGGATGTAGTTGAAAGGCAGCTTTTTCATCTGATACATCATTTTAACAGTTTTTTGTTCATTCTGGACATAAGAAAAATATATTTATATTATAAATAGCAGTGGTCTCTTCAAGCTTTACAAGCTTTCTGAGATTGGAGTGCCAGCTATACAATATAGCTTACATCTCCAAATAGTGGCACAGGCACAGCTTCTGAACTTGAGCCATCACAGTGCCATACTAGTACATGAGGCCTAACTACCTTATTGTAGTCAGTGTTCCCTTTAAGTTGTGCATGCCCTGTTTAACGGCATGATCTGCTGCTGGCATGATGCTGTTTATTGTACCTGTATCACTCCCTGTCTCCATGACTCTCATTACCTGCATTGGAACACATAGTTGTGTGTTGCCCCTTTAAATGGGTTGTACCATACCAACCATATATCTTCTGTCTACAGCATAAGACATAAGTGTCTAATCGGTAGTAGTCCAACTGCTGGGACCTCCACCGAGAATCGGAGTCTGTGTTCCCCATTTGAATGAAGTGTCAGACAAGCATGTGTGTTCGCCGCTCCATTCAGCCCTGTGCTTGTATGCGGCTATCTCTGGCAGTCCCATAGACCAGAATGGATCTGTGGACACACATGCGTGTCTGATGCTCCATTCAAACAGGTAACATGGGCCCCAGTGATTGGACCACCAGTGATCAGACATTTATCCCCTATCCTGTGCATAAGCTGTTGGTATGGAACCCCTTTAACTGTTTCTGCCCCTCTCCCCTGTAGTCTGGTTGTTGGTCTGTGTCCCTCTCCCTACTTGGAATAAGTGAAGAATAAAATGGTTTACTTTATATGGTAAGCAGAGTAACTGTTTTATCTTGTCCTATTTACTACCCTAGATTTGCCCTTTGACAGATGTGACGATCATCTTGTTAGGTTTTCATACCTTTGATGGAGCATTGCCCAGCTCCAAACCAACCCCACTCAGCAGCTGCCTAGTCTTAGAGGAACCACTGCTTGTAGTGACATTGTATTACAGCACAGTGGCTTAATGGGTTAAGGTCCCTCTTCATGCACTGATTACTGGCAGAAAAGAACATTCCTTGCTGTCATTCGCCCATGTAAAAGGCCCGCAGATCAGACGTCTACCAGCAATAATGTAAATTAACAGCCGTATGAACTATCCAATCATTCAGGCAGCTGTTTGTTCAGACAATTATCTGCCTATGTGAAGGCATGTAGTACTGATCTACATGCTATATAGTCATATGCCACTCAATACCTGGGTAGACATCTGCCTTGTAAAAGGACCCTACAGATGATGAAATTGGCCTGAGTTAGCCTTTTACACCCACAGATTTTATTTAGGATAGAACCAGTTCTCATTTTCCTCATCTGATCATCCTATAATAAAACCTTTCTATTCACTAATGGAATTGTCTTTCAGATACTGTAATAAAATAAAGATTCCGATGTACTTCCATTAATGAATCCAAATGTATTGTTTGAAATAAAATCCAAGTTCAGGCATCATGGACAAGCACCAATCTGATGTGTTTCAACTCTTTACCCAGTCTTAATCTATTAATCTATTTTCCAGGCATCTCCCAGAGTGTGGGTCAGCTCCATAGACTTTATCTGCTTTTGTCTTTCAGATATCTTAAGGCCCTATTACACCTGCAGATAATCGATAAGATCATCGGTAACAATCGCTTGTATGAACGCTCATTAGCTATGATCTGGCAGTGTAATACTCCCGCCAATTACCCGATGAACGAGCAAACGCTCATTTATAGAGTGAATGGAGTTTTTCATCATGTTTAAAAATAATCGTTTGCCGGCTACAGATCGCGCTGTGTAAGCAGCATTCTGCTGCCGGCAACATTGATTCTGTATGGGGATGAGTGATGGCATTAGTGATTACTTGTCGCCATACTGAGGAGGAGATTGCTGCATGTAATAGCAGCGGTCTCCTCTGCTACCGAGCAGGCGATTGCCAGGAAGGAACGCTTGCCTCCTGTCAATCGCCTGCAGAATCTCTATGTGTAATAGGGCCCTAACAGACTCTAAGTACACGTTACAGTCATTTTGATTTACAGACAAATTTGTATTCACATTAGATCAGTTATCATAAATTTTCCAGATACAGCATTTGTACATGAAAAGATGCTCTAAATCCCTTAGGCGAAAACCAGTAGGAATCCTATAAAGCCAAAGTATAATAGAAAGCTGTCTTTCTTTTCTGTGTTACAAACTAGAACAAAATAGTTAATGATGTTGTCCATAAAATACTTTTTTTTTTACTTATCAATATAATATACTTATAAACTTATTTTTTGTTGACATTTAAACAATGTATATGCAAATAAAAATCCATAGAATGAATTTAAAATGTTACCTTATTTAATCTAAATGGTGCTTCCGTTGTATGCTCAGGGTTAAATTTCTCAGCCCAGTCACCTTTAAAATATATGGCATTCACTACCACTAATTTGGTTGTGCCATCTACAGATCCCTGAGATAGTACTTCTGGAATTTTTCCTATAAAACACAGTAAATTGGGTAGTTAACAGAAAGCTATCTTATAATACCAAAGCCTTAGGCCTGTTTCACATGGTTAGGAATGGAACCTACAAAGAAAAGGTATAATAGAAATAGTTGTGCTCCTGGTCCTGATGCAAAAATACTGACCAAATACTGACCTTGTGAAATAGTCCTCAAAAGGGCTTTTCTGGGAATATTAACTGTCAAGGGAAAGTCCCTAGCTTGCATTGCCACCTGAAAGATTCATACTTACCTCCTCCCCACCACTGAGGTCCTGCAGTCTGGCTCTCGTTCCCCCATCTTCCAGTCTGCACCTTGTTTTCTTCAGGCCAGGGTATGGACATGGGCACATGTGTCACCGAAGCCAGTAGTGACCTATCCCCAAGTCACATCAGTGAAGCCAGTCTTAGGCTGCAGCAGCGTATGTGCCTTTGTCCACTCCTCAGCTGTGTGAAGATGGAGTGACAGGAGCCACTGGGCAGGATCAGAGCGACAGAGCAGGTAAGTATGAATCTTTCAGGAGTTGATGCAGGCTAGAGGTCTTCCCTTGATAGTTAATATTCCCAGATAAGGGTTTGTCCGCCCTTAGGAATAAAGCACATTTCTAGCACAATGAAAAATTATTTAGATTTCTTATTTCAATTTATCTTATTCAAATTTTTGTTTCCGTTTATCAGAATTTTCATGATCTTTGCTTGCTATCAGTGAATAGGAAAAGTCTTCTTTTACATTTTCATCTGAAAATCCATACATACTATTCTGGGTATCCCTAAATACCATCTGAAATTTACAAAGTGCATACCTATAAATTGCAACATCTGTGTTACTAGATACTCTAACTAAACGTATTATAACTTAATTATATGAGAGGGTTTGATGATCAATATCCACAATATCACTCCATCCTGCTACAAATATGTTCCCAAATAGACTGAACCATCAAGGATGTAGTAACATTGCTTTTTATAACGCTATTACATGTTTCTTTGCTATGATTTGTGCCATATTTGTTACTGTGGACGCTTATGTATAGACTTAGGGGGTCGCCCATACCCACCAATCAGATTCCTCCTTTCATTTTCCAAAGCAGCTGTCAAAAATGAAAGGTGGAATCAGATTGGTTGCTATGGGCATCTAAGCCAGTTCTACTTAACACTAGTTTAACCACTTCAGATCTGGGCCATGTCCCCCCTTCCTGACCAGGCCTAATTTTGCAAATCTGACATGTGTCACTTCATGAGGTAATAACTTTGGAACGCTTTTACTTATCCAAGCGATTCTGAGATTGTTTTCTCGTGACACACTGTACTTCAAGTTAATGGTAAATTTGAGTCGATAAGTTTTGATTTTATTTATTAAAAAATCCAAAAGTTAAAGAAAATTTGAAACAATTCACTGTTTTCTAAATTTCAATCTCTCTGCCTTTAAGATAGATAGTGATGCCCCATTAAATCCTTTTTAATTTACATTCCCCATATGTCAACTTTATGTTGGCATCATTTTGGTAGTGTCATTTTATTTTTTTAGGACAGTAGAAGGTTTAGAATTTTAGACGCAATTTTTGCAAATTTGCAAAATCAACTTTTTTAAGGACCAGTTCAGTTCTGAAGTCACTTTGTGAGGCTTACATAATAGAAACCACCCATAAATGACCCTATTTTAGAAACTACACCCCTCAAACTATTCAAAACTGGTTTTAGAAATGTTGTTAACCCTTTAAGTATTCCACAGGAATTAAAGCAAAATAGATGTGAAATTTCAAAATTTCACTTTTTTTGCAGATTTTCCATTTTAATCATTTTTTTTCCTGTAACACATCAAGGGTTAACAACAAAACAAAACTTAATATTTATTACCCCGATTCTGCAGTTTGCAGAAACACCCCACATGTGGTCGTAAACTGTTATTTGGGGATACGCCAGGGCTCAGAAGGGGAGGAGCAGCATCTGCATTTCCTAACATGGAATTTTTTGTCATGGTTTGTAAGACTGATAACTTTTTAATTTTTTTGTGGACTGAGCTGCGTGAGGTCTTATTTTTTTGTGGGACAAGCTGTGCTTTTTATTGGCACCATTTTGGGGTACATTTGGCTTTCTGATCACTTTTTAATCTAATTTTTGGGAGGTTAACTTAAAAAAAAAGCAGTTTAGGGGCATTTTTCTATATTTTTTTTTACACTGTTCACTTGATGGGGTAGATCATGTGATATTTTTGTAGAGCCAGTTGTTGCGGACGCCAGTTTTTTACGTTTTACACAATAAGAGCATTTTTAGAAAAAAAAAATCATGTTTTTGTGTTGCAATTCTTTAAGAGCCTTTTTTTTTTTTTCGGGCTATGATCTTGTGTGGGGGCTCATTTTTTGCGGGATGAGGTGACGTTTTTATTGCTATCATTTTGGGATGCATACGACTTTTTGATTGTTTGATATTATGTTTTTTGGTAGGTGATGCGACAAAAAAAGCTGTTTTGGCATAATTTTTATTAGATTTTTTTTACGCAGTTCACTTGATGGGGTAGATCATGTGATATTTTTATAGAGCTGGTCGTTTCGGACGCGGTGATATTTATTTATTTTTATTTGTAACATTTTTTAATGAAATATTTGGGGGGAAATTATTTATATATATATATATATATATATATATATATATATATATATGTGATTTTTTTTTATGATACTCTATTTTTTTATTTTTTATTTTACACTTTGTGTCCCCCATAAGGTCATACAAGACCTCAGGGGGACATTTAACTTCACTTATTTATTTATTTATTTATTTTACACTTGATTTCTCCTGTAACCGGGGCTGACATAGTAGCCCCAGTTACAGGGGAAATACATCCCCAGAGAGGCTGTACAGCACAATACTATGCTGTACAGCCTCAGTGCAGGGCTGACCAGGTCTATGAGAGACCCGGCAGCTCCTGCACTCTCCCGGCCCCGGCGATCACGTGACCGTCGGGCCGGAACAGGAATCCCAATAGCGATCTACAAGGCAGGGACCTCTGGGAACGGTCCCTGCCTTCTCTTTGGGGTCCCTGCTTCTCTTTGGGGTCCCTGCTGTCACTGACAGCAGGTACCCCACTGTGCAGCTGCTATCTCTGAATGGACGTTCAGAAACGTCCATTCAGAGATAGATAACCACTTCCCGGACGTTTATGTACTATGGGCGGACGGGAAGTGGTTAATAAATGATCCCATTAATTTGTACTGGGATTGTTGAGTACCAAATCTCACATTTAACCCCCAACAGTCACATTAAAATTGGATAAATCCTCCTGAAAATGTCACTTGTCTGAATGTAAATCTAATTGGCTCACAATTAACTAATGTGCTGGTAACTAAAGTGCTTTTAACCTGAAAGTGACATAACTAATTTTAGCCTTAAAGGGAATCTGTCACCTGTTTTATGGTGTCCTAAGGGTGAAATAAACAAGTGACATATCCCCTCAGCAAAATGCTGGATCACTTTCTTTAATTGACTGTTTTGCCAAAATCTGTTGACAGTTTCCCTTTAAGGGGGTTGTCTCACTTCCTGTGGTGTGCAAGCAGGGCCACCACTGATGGATTGCAGGGTGGTCATGACAATGGAAACAAGCAGTGTATAATGCGATGGAAAAATGGATCAAGCCAGCAAAGGAGGTAATATGGACAATAACAATACATTAGTAAGTGCCTTGTATTTCTCTACATGATAAATGCCATTTTCTGAAGTGAGACAACCCCTTTAAGGACCAGTAACATTTTCATGTTCTGTGTCCCAGCAGTCATAACTTTAAAGGGGTTGTCCGGGTTCAGAGCTGAACCCGGACATACCCTTATATTCACCCAGGCAGCCCGCCTGAACAGGGCATCGGAGCATCTCATGCTCCGATGCCCTCCCTTGCCCTGCGCTGGATTGAGCAGGCCAAGGGATCTTTTATTTACATAACACACTGCTGGGCGAGGGCTTCCGCCCGGCAGTGAGTTCGGTGACGTCACTGGCTGTAATGGGCCGGCTTTAGCGCTGCCCTAGCCGTTTTACTGGCTAGGGCAGCGCTAAAGCCCGCCCATCAACGCCGGTGATGTCACCGGGCTCACTGCCGGGCGAAGGCCTCCGCCTGGCAGAGCCGGGTATGTCACTGGAACTGGGCTAAATGCCTTTGCCCTGCGCTAATTAGCCCTGTTCTGTTCCCTGCCCTGTTCAGGCGGGCTGCCTGGGTGAATTTAAAGGTATGTCCAGGTTCAGCTCTGAACCTGGACAACCCCTTTAACCATTTGGGGTACATACAGTGTATTATGTTATACGTTATATTAACTTTTATTATTTTATTTTTAGGGGGAAGATAAAACAAACAGCAATTTTAACATTTGTGGGATTTATTTTTACAGCGTTCTTTGTGTGGCATAAATAACATAGTAACTTTATTTTGTTGGTCAGTCCGATTATATTAATGCCAAATTTATGTTGTTTTTATTATGCTGTAATACTTGCATAACAAAAAACTTTTTTTTCCCCACAAAATAATCTGTTTTTGTGTCACTGAATTCCAGAAGATTTTTATTTTTCTTACAACATAACAGTGTTAGTAGAGGAATAGCTAGTGGTTCAGCACAGGGGGTTTAAAACACATCTGGGTGGGTCCTCTATGCATCTTTACAATGACACAGGCACTTCTTAACCTCTTTCCGACTAGTGCCATACGAGTACGGTGCTTGCTGGGTCTTTAAAGATGGCGCCCGCTCCTAAGTGCTGTAATCTGAAGTCTGGGACTGGGCCTACAGCTGCTGTGGCCCTTGGTGGTGCTCCTGTCCTCGGTGGACCGGGCAGCTGTCCCACCTACCCACCTACTCTCTCCTATACTGAAGGCTTTCCCCAACTGGACCCCCTCCTGGCTTAGATCACAGCTAGCAGAAGGGAGCAGCTTAAAGGTTTCATATCTCTAAGCTTTAAAACAAGACCAGAATCACCTGCTTTCATTGTCAGCTACTGTTATTCCTGACCTGATTTCTAAAAGCTATATGTCCCAATGTAGAGGAGCTTTCAAAGAAGACCAGATCCATATCTCTATGTTCTATAGCCTGAAATATGAAGGCTTAACCTTTTAATGACCGGGAAATTTTACATTTTTTCATTTTTGGTTTTTACTCCCAGCCTTACCAATGTCATAAGTTTTTTATTTTTCCATTTACATAGCTGTATGAGGGCTTGTTTTTTTGCTGGATAAGCTGTACTTTCTAATGGCACCATTCACAGTTGCATACAATGTAGTGAGAAGTGGTAAAAAAAATTCCAAATGAAGTGGAATTATAAAAAAAAACACAATTCCACCACAGTTTTATGGCTTTTGTTTTTACAGCGTTTCCTGTCCAGTAAAACTAACCTATTACTTTCATTATTCCAGCAGGCTGTTCTGGCAGAGAAAAATCTGCCAGAATTCTCCGGATCTGGCACTGCTGGATGTAAACTCGATGCCCGGAGGTCCCGTTAGGTGAAATAAGGTCCTGACGGAGATCTGTCTGCATTCTGGCAAAAGTGCCAAGAATTGGTTGGACACGAACGGCTATTTTTGCCAGATGAGGTAGCTGGATCTCTGTGGCACAGATGTGAAAATAGCCAAACTTTTTGTTTACCTAGACCTGATTAGAACGCAGTTTGTTTGTTTTTTTGTGTTGATCCATGGCTCTATTCTCGACTTATGATACCTTTTCCTAATATGCAAATAATTTGCCTTTGGTGCAATGAGGACATGACCAGTGCTCTTGATACGCCAAATCTCCACTCATTTCTGTGACCAGTCCCTCCCACGCTGCTTTGCCACTGCATGGCCCTGTCAATCAAAGCAGCCACAGATAGGAGTGGAGCTTGGGTGCAGCAAGAGCAATGTTGACTTCCTCATTGCACCAAAGGCCTAATTTGCATATTCAAAAAAAGTATTATAACTTGAGAGCCTCAGATCAACAAAAGAAAATTAGCTTTTTAATCAGGTGAACAACAACTATATGTCTATGCAAACAGTTTGATAGGGAGGTCACTGGTGACAGATTCTCTATCACTATGACAGGTTTTTATAAGCAATGTTCTAGCAAGATAGTGCATCCATGCCATGTTCTGAGGGTAATGAGGACTATGCCCAGTACTAGAAAGGCATGCTGGGTAAAGTGGTAATTAAATATTTAGTTTTCAAGGTTTGATGTACAAATGCTTCCCAACCTGTAAATATTAACCTCACATTAGATACAAAATAAAATATGCAACATACTGACCTTTTGTCTGTTCTGAAACCCATTTATTGATTTCATCTCTAGCAGCTTCATAGGCAGATATAAAGTCAACTGTGCCCAATTTAGCTTGGTATAAACTCTGGATAGATGATAAGAATTCCTGCCAAAAACATGACATTTAACATAATTTTTTTCCACTCTTTCTGGGTCATTCTCCTTATGCCACTATTTCTGGGAGCGCTGTGTAATGCTATTCCTATGAACAATGGCGTAACTAGAACTGGCTGGGCCCCACAGCAACTTCTTTGCAACCCCCAACTCACGTGCAACCTACACTCCTGTGGCTAGTAAAGATCACTCTCTCAGACGAGGCCTGGCAGCGCTCCGTCCGTTTCCTACAGCGTCGCTATATAATGTCATGGTATAATACTGTTGAGGGGGCCCTGACAATAAAATCCTTTAGTCCTCCTACTGATGGGGCCCTTTGTGAGTTTCGGAAGTCTGTCACCTCATTTCGACTTATTAAAGGGAAACGGTCATGTTGAACATGCTGAAGGTAGCATGTTATAGAGCAGGAGGAGCTGAGCAGATTGATATATAGTTTTATGGGAAAAGATTCAGTCATGAAGTCAAGAAGGTGGCTTCTGCCTGATTAAATGTACTCCAATCTTAGCTCAATGTAATGGCAATGTATGAACATCATGTATAATACATATATAAATATATACAGTATACCAATATGTCAATGACTGACAGCCTTCCCTCTGTGTATACAGATATAGCTGTCAATCACTTATAGGATCGCCTCCCTGACTTCAATGTCCAGAATGAACAGGAATTTAAATGAATAACATACATGTTTTAGTAAATCTTTTCACATAAAAATCAATCTGCTCAGCTCCTCATGCTCTATAAGATGCCGCCTGCAGATTGCACTGCATTTTCATGGCAAGAGGTTCCCTTTAAGCTTCTGGCAGTGTTCTGCAACAGTCTAAACATACCTTTATTAGCATTTGTGTGAATTGCTTGCAGCATGAAATGATCTTTATTTGTTATGTAAATTAGGCTCAAGGCGTTCATAGCTCCTCCCCTCTCGACCCCCCTACAACTTAATTCATGTCCCCTTGGTGAAATGCTGTCTAACGCCTAGCCACTACAAGCGTGCTGCTTGATAGCACATGCCGATTACAAGCTGTAAAGCCAATGCCCACAAGGGTTTTTCTAATGTGCAGGTGCCAGACAGCATTTCACCGAGGGGGGTGAATGAAGTCGCAGGGAGGGGGCAAGGGCATTCGAATGGAGAAATGAGGAGCTGTGAATGTTTAGCACAGGAGGGCTTGTGCACATGCTAGATGGATAACACTCCCTGGGCACTTGAAACCTAATTTGCATGACAAAGATTTATGCCTCATTCACACAGTCAGTGTTCGGTCAGTGTTTTCTATACGTGATTTTGAGCCAAAACCAGGTGTGGCTCTAAACACAGAAGAGATGCAGATCTTTCCCTTACACCTTATGTCTGTGGAGGCTCCAGTCCTGGTTTTGGCTCACAATCACTGATGGAAATCACTGACCAAAACACTGACGTGTGAATGAGGCTTTATGCTGCAAGAAACTCGCACAAATAATAATAAAGGTATATTCAGCATGCTGTTTTGGAATACCAGCAGAACACAGCCAGAAGCTTAAAGGGGTTGTCCGGGCTTTAAAATATTGATGACCTATCCTCAATATTAGATCAGCGGGGGTCCGACACCCGGCATCCCAGCCTATCCACTGTATGATATCCTGTCTGCTGCTGCCGTCTATGGAATTTGCCATAGACAACAGCACAGGAAGAAAGAAAGGAGACGGCATATCCGCAATGCGCGCACCGTCTCCTCATACAGTTGATCGGCAGGGTCATCAATATTATAAAGCCCAGACAACCGTTTTAATAAGTGAAAATGAGGTGACAGACTCCTTTTAATTGCTGTAACTCAGCAGTAATAATTTACTGCAAATGGGAAACCTATTGTTAAAAATGTGAATCCCACCCAGGTCATGCACTACCTGTATCTATCTATACAATTGTGGAAATACCTTTTAGATTTCTCATTGTTTGCAGTAGTGAAGCCCAGTAGTAAGGCAAACAGAGAATATTATGGTACGCCACCTTATATTTGCGTTACGTATTCATAGAGAGAACTGATCTATTGATGCTATTTAAGTGCATGTGTGTATGAGTTACCTTACATGAACTCAGTTAATTGTATTCTACCGTATATCACGTACTATACTAAAATAAATAAGGGATTGGGAATCTAACCCTTTTGTTACCAGCACAAGTGTCACACTTTTGACAAACACAAATAAAAACCTGAATTGTAAAATAAACCAAAAATGATATTATATACCCATACCCAGATATATTCTGAAAGTAGACACCTGCCATATTGTGAATATGTCACCTAACACTTTTCAGTTATAGGCACCTTCATGCAATTTTGCATTAAAACTTAACGTGTTATAAGAAATGCTTGCACATTCATGTTTCTGGCTAAAAAGTCTTGCCGGAGCAGAGCATAAGATGTACAAAACCTACTAAAAATGAAGGTTCAGTAGCTTACTCGTGTCTATGTCTACATGCACATATCTACACATATATACCAGAGCTAAATAAAATAGATCAAAAGGTTCTGTCATCCAGATGCCAGTACACGTTTGATTTGCAATCAATAGATATCTTGAGTAGGTGCAGAAGATGATTAGATGTGCTTCCCAGTGTCAGAATGAGGTACCTAGGGCCCACCAGTAAAATTTATTTTGGGGGCTCACCATAAAGATACTTTCAGATATTATCTTCTCACACAGCAGCAAGATGCTACCAGATGATTGAATATGGGGATCCCTGCAGAAACTTTGAGAAGGTAGGTCCTGGGGAGAAGAGGATACTGGCAGCTTTCCTCCATACCTAGAAGTCATCTCAGCTCTGATTGTGTCTATAATAATAGACTGGGGAATTTCTTTAATAATCTATCAAGTTTTTTATATGAACATAGGCTGGTTGAGGTGCTGTACATTGAATATATAAATATATATATATATATATATATATATATATATATATATTGATTGATTGCTGTAAGTCTACTGTGTTATGTGCCACTTGTACAGGGGTAAAAGACTAAGGGCCCACCTTGCTCAGGGTCCCACGGGGGGATTCACCTGTACCCCTGTGATCCAGTCCGAGTCTGTCTAAATGTGGACACATATCTGCTTGTCATTGGTAAGATGGGTGATAACATGAATTAAAGTTCTTGTATAGCTCGCTGGAGTCACTGTAAAGATGACGAGGGGACAGGTGACAGCAACAGGTTGTCAAGTTATGCTAGAGTTGTAATTATTCTGTAGTAGTATATAAAGAAAAGATACAAAAACATGAAACTTAACAAGCAAAACCATGTTTCAGACATGCACTAGTGCAGTTCTTACTAGTGTGAAGATAATATCACAGTAACCATGAACTGTAATGTTCATTTTATGTAAATATGGCCTCATCAGAGTGTAATGTATGTAAGGTCTAAAGTGGATCATAAAAGAAAAGTGTAACCTGCAACAACATCAGAGCTACTCTGAGGAACGTCTGCACCCTCTTCTCCATTTAATCACAACAGCTGTAGCTCAAGTGTCCATGCTGTGACTCAGCACAGCCCTGAGGAGCCAGTGAGGGTGATGTGCTCCATCTATCAGCTGAATGGGCTAAGGTGACAAGTTCATACAACAGGTGGTGGGCAGCAGAAAGACTACTCCATCACCAGTCTTCAGAAATATCACGTCCATTAATGGATGTAACAGATTGAAACATTTTGTATTTACTAGCTCTTTATGTGAGCCCTGTGAATTAAATAAAGGGATGGTTCCTCTTTGTCAGAATTAGGCCTAATGCACACACTAGTACGTATTTTGCTGTCTGCAAATTGTGGGTCTGCAAAATATGGATACTCTGTGTTGTATCCGTATTTTTGAGGAACCATTGACGTCAATGGGTCCATAGTCCACATTTTGCGGGCAAGTATGGAACGTGTTCTATCTTTTTGTAGAAAGGACATACGGATGCAGAAAGCACACGGATCATCCGTGTGCTTTTCGCATCCATATGTTTGTTCCGCAAAAAAGAATATGTTCGCAAAATAAAAACCATGGACCCATTGAAGTCAGTGGGTCCGCAAAAAAGTGCAGACAGCACACAGACCGTATACGTATTTGCAATTTGTGAACCGCAAAATGGACACGGTTGTGTACATGAGGTCTTTCAAATACAATCTACATAATAAATAATATAATAATGAACTGATTGACTTACAGGACGAAAGTTGAAAGTCTGTTCTCCATATAACCGGTTAGCCAGATTCAGAGAATGGGAGCTAGACTTCTTATTAATCTGGGAGTTCAGGGATTGAAAGTTTGAATGAATGTCGTGAACACTATCAAAGTGCAGCACCTAAACGTCCATTCAGAAAAAAGAATGAATACATATATGTTAGATAATTTATAGCACAATAGAAAACCTCACAACTGTTACATTGTAACGTTACATCTACTATGCATCTGTCACCAGTCTGAGGGAAGCATAAACCCTTAGTAAAACAATGGGTCACTTATTTGGAAATACCCCGGTAAAATCTGTACTGAACAGCTCCAGTGTGAGCTAAGTACTGCAGTCCCCTCAAAGCAGCTTGCGACAGGGAGTCCTCATATTAATGATCTCCAGGCTCTCCGCATCCTCCTACCACTCATTGACATTTCTTTCCTGTTGCAGTCATCGGAAGGAGGCAGTCAGGAGCTCATGAATATAAGCACTTCCCAGTATGTGCTGTGCAGTGGACAGCTCCCGCACTTGGCTTACGCTGGAGCTGTTCAGTGCAGACTTTAGCTAATGACTGAGTCAATTCAAGTAAGTGACCCCGCCTTTTGCTAAGGGAATGTCACCAGTTTATGCAGGTCTCAGATAGCATGCCATAAAACTGGTGACAAAGTCACTTTAACGTGAGATACACCTTTCACAAACATCCTTGAGTACTGGGCTGCTTGCGAAGAGCTTTACTTCTTGACTCATATTGTATAACAAATACGTGAGTAGCATCAGTGTAAATGGTTACAGAGAAACATTAAGGCCCCTTTCACACGAGCGAGTTTTCCGCGCGGGTGCAATGCGTGATGTGAACGCATTGCACCCACACTGAATCCTGACCCATTCATTTCAATAGGTCTTTTCAGATGAGCGTTTTTTTTCACGCTTCAGTTCTGCGTTGCGTGAAAATCGCAGCAGGTTCTATATTCTGCGTTTTTCACGCAGCCCTGGCCCCATAGAAGTGAATGGGGCTGCGTTAAAAGCGCATTGCATCCGCAAGCAAGTGCGGATGCAATGCGTTTTTCACTGATGGTTGCTTAGAAATGTTGTTTGTAAACACTCAGTTTTTTTTCACGCGCGTGAAAAACGAATCAAAACGCATTGCACCCGCGCGAAAAAAACGGAACAATTAAACGCAATCGCAGACAAAACTGACTGAACTTGCTTGCAGAATGGTGC
Source organism: Rhinella marina (assembly GCA_900303285.1). NCBI lineage: Eukaryota > Metazoa > Chordata > Amphibia > Anura > Bufonidae > Rhinella > Rhinella marina. The sequence goes on from ONZH01008144.1 coordinate 30,480, forward strand.
GAGTTTTCCTGAACGCATCCTGAACACATCTGGACCGAATCCGCGACGCTTGTGTGAAAGAGGCCTAAGTGTTTTAACACATGGGCAAGTTCTCCATCCGGATGCAATGGGTGAAGCAAATGCATGGCATTCGGACTGAATCCTGACCCATTCATTTCAATGGGTCTGTGTACATGAATGTCGTTTTTCACGCATTATCTCTGCATTTAGTGAAAAATAAAAAAAAGCATTTTCTATATAGTGCATTTTACACACAGCCCCTTCCTTAGAAGTGAATGGGGCTTGCGTGAAAAACAGAAGGCATTCAATGCATTTTTGACTGATGGTTGCTAGAAGATATAGATTATTATTCTTCAGTTTTTCTTCTTGTAATCCGGATAAGATCTGGATGGAAAAAACGTACACTGATTGAACTTGCGTGCAAAACCATTAGTTTTTCCCTGAACAGATACTGACACAATCCATATCTCTCGTGTGAAAGAGGCCTTACAGTTATAACAATAACTGTAAAGCAAGGCTTTGTTCACAATAGCAGCTTGAGCATCGGTTGTAACAGAGACATGACAATTATGACAAATACATTTTCAAATAATCCATATACTTCTCATAATGGGATTGGTCAGGTTTCGACAGGGGTTAAAGAGGTATTCTGATTGAATAGGGGATAACTATTAGACCAGTGGATGTCCTACCACCGTTCTGAGGCCCCATAGCCACTGCAGCCACCTTGAAGTGAATGGAGTGGCCGGTAGGGCATGAGTGTGGCCGCTTCATTCATTTCTATGGGAATTCTGGAGATAGCCAAGCGCTGTACTTGACTATCTCTGGAACTCCCATAGAAATGGTGCACCCCTGGGAGTCCACATCACATAGTGTAAAAAAATTAAAACAGCATTATAAGTTGCAATAATTAATGATGTGCATAATAGCACAATACATCAGAAAACCACAAAAAGGTATAATGTTCTTGCACTTGATAGGGACCACCAAACCTCTAGACCCATAGCAAGTGCTATGCCAATAGTTACACCCATGGGTTTCAGATATTTTACTAGTACCCATAAATGTACATGAAAATGATTGTGTGAGCAGAGCATGCATCTTATCACCAGGAGTACTCTTATAGTCTGAACAACACAACTTTTATACTAACATAGTCTATAAGGCCGAAAAAAGACTTCTGTCCATCCAGTTCGGCCTGTTTTCCTACAAGTTGATCCAGAGGAAGGCAAAAAAAACCCTGTGAGGTAGAAGACAATTTTCCCCACTTTAGGGAATACTGTATACTACTGAATACTGTATACTTATGTACTGTATTTATTATTCAGTTCAACTTATATAGCTCCAATATATTTCATAAGACTATACAGAGATTGTTATCATTAATATGGGGCCCACGTTCTAATTTCTCAAACACAAATATACAATGTGGCCATTTCATATGATCTATTTAATCCATCAGCAGTGTCGGACTGGAATGCCTAGGGCCCATCAGTAAAATTTATTTTGGGGCCCACCATAGGGATCCTTTCAAATATCACCTGCTCACATATCATAGAAACATAGAAGATTGATGGCAGAAAAAGACCAACTTACTTTGACTTCACATGAACTTATATTTCAAGGTGACAGCTATATTGAATTCTATTAAAACCCTTAAAGTATTTTTTCAGGCTCTTGACATTGAGGACTTATCCTCAGGATAGTTCATCAATGTTCGATCTGAAGGCATCCAACACCTCACTCCCCCATGATCAGCTGTTCCTTGAGGGTTCTGGTGCTAAGACTAGCACTTTGAATGGAGCCCGAAGCACAGCTCTTTTCAAACTGCAGTGGTCATGCTGGGTTCCTGAATCTCAGCTTCCCTTCAAGTGAATAGGAGCTGCCCTATAAATAGAATATGCCATAGCATTCACTCATATTTTCCGCATTTCTTATTTGTTACTTGTTTAAAGGGGTTCTCCAGGAATTATTCCCAAATACCTTTCATTTTGTCTAGGGAGCAATCATTAGGAGAAATAAAATGGCCACCATCCTATTAGTAGACACACAACCTGTCCTAATCACACAGAAGGACTGTCACGGAGCGCGCCGCCGGACTTCCGCTGCCACGGAGCGAGGACGCATGTGACGTGCGTCCTCGTCTCCATAGTGACGAGAGGTGGGGAGCGTCGGGCGCGCTTCCGGATGCTGCATGCCCGGCGTCCCCGCCCCCCTAGACACGAGCAGTGGGCGGTACTGAGCGCTGGCCCGGCAAGCCAGCGCTCAGAGTTTATATTATATATTATTGCCCTTATGTATTGGGTCATGTGGCGCTGGCCACGCCACATGACCAAATTTGAAGCATATTTGAGCACTGGTCACGTTTGGCCAGCGCTCATTATGCAAATGAGGTCATGTGACGCTGGCCCCGTCACATGACCCATTGGAGGGCTATTTAAAGCAGTCCAGTTGCCCTCTCAAATCGCCTGTGATTAGTTACACCTTTGATCAGTGCTCGTGCGACCTTTTGCTTGGATTGTTACTTGGATTTTGGACTTTGGATTCTGGACTTTGACCTCTCTTTTGCTTCACCCCTGGTATTTACGTGACCTCCTGTGTTTGACCCGGCTTGCTGGCTATCTACCATTGTGTTTGTTCCGTCTGTGTTTTGTCCGTCCCTTTGTTCCCTTTCCCCTCCTGCGCACTTATCCAGTGTAGGGTCCGCCTTCGTGGTTGTCCGCGGCTGCCTAGGGCCGATTGAGGCAAGTAGGCAGGGAAAGAAGGAGGGGTTTCAGTACAGGGCTCACCTACCCTTGTCTCCCCTCGTGACAAGGACAAGCTACTTCACAGCTCTGAGTCAAAGAGCTCCCTCATCATCCTCTCTGCTCTGCTTGTCAGGGATTATGATCCTGAATACAGTTTAATATCATCTTCAGCTGAATCTCTGTAGGAATGGAGTTCATGATGAGACATGAAGTACAGAGAAGATGGTGGTTAATGATGTGGTTAATGAGCAGCAGCACTTGTATGCAGTCTCCATTACCAGAGCCTCACATTAGGACAGTCTGTCCTGTCCATCCTCTCTGTACTCTATGTCTCCTCATGAGCTCCATTCCTACAGAGATTCATCTGAAGATCGTATCATTATCCCTGACAAGTAGAGAGGAGGCTGAGGCAACTCTTTAGCTCAGTGCTCTGAAGTAACTTGTCCTGCTGTGTGATTAGGACAGGTTTCCTGTGTACCAATAGGAGGGCGGCCAGTTTATTTCTCCTAATTATTGCTCCCTAGACAAAACTAGCCGTTATAACTAGTGACAGGTATTTGGAAATATATTAATAATAAAGTAATATTAAAGTCTTTTCATTTTCTTAATTCCCGGAGAACCCCTTTAAGGCTGTATGCAAACTATGAAGCAGCTGCATATGGACAACACTCCATCTGCCTGCACCGACCAATGGACAAACAGTTTTTTTTTTTTTATAATTGTATTTTTATTGAAAATCCACAAATGATCAGAAGATATTTCACAGGCAGATGACATGCAAGTCAAGAAAGGGTACAGATCAAGACAAGCAGAATACAATATAACGGAAAGTAGTACCATCATGTTAAAGATAAATAAAGTATACCTGTGTAAATGAAAATGGAATCTCGTTGTGGAGTCATTTTTCGTATGAGAAAAATTAAACACAACAATAACAGTATCCCTAGCATAACATCATAAGTAGGCAAGTAGCTACATAAAAGTATGAACACAAAACAAAAAGACAAAGACAGTGGAGGAAAAGGGGAGGAGGTGGGGGGGTACAGTTTGCCAAGAAATAGCCAGATGAATCAAGTCTAGTGTGTAATCCAATAGTCATCCCACACATCCCAAACAGCGTAGAATTGTTCAACCTTATCCTGATAAAGTGCAGTAGAGTACTCCATGGTGCGAATCTCCGCCACTCTAGCATATAGATCAGAGAGCACCGGTGAGCCAGTCTGTTTCCAAAACCTAGGAATAAGGCAACGTGCTGCTGTAAGAATCTGGATTATTAGCTTCCGAGTGTGATTCCTAAGATTATTGGGGAAAATGTTCAAAAGAAACAAAATAGGATCCATAGGAAAGTCACAGTTAAAAATGTCCCTAAGTAAGGTATTAACAGTCGCCCAAAACTGATGTATATTAGGACATTCCCAAAAAATGTGAAATAGAGTCCCTACCTGGGAGTGACATCTCCAACATTTATCCGACGCAGATGGATGTAACCTATGTAGAAGAGCTGGGGTGTGGTACCAGTGCATCAGGATTTTATATTGATTCTCCTGAGCTAGTACTGACAAGGAGGATTTTGCAGCTCTTCTCCATATGAGACTCCAGGTCAAGTCTGGGAGCGTTCTGCCCAGATATTCTTCCCATTTTACCATGTACGTGTGTCGCATTAACCTATCTGGATAGGGGTTGACCAATATGGAATATATCCCAGAGATTAGACCCTTAGTATCTACCCCAACTCTACAGATACGCTCAAAGGCTGTGGGTACAGAAACATAAAGCCCGAAAAAAGTGGTTTGTGCAAAGTGTCTGAGCTGCGTATAAAAGAAAACCGCTTCTGGTGGCAAATCATATTTTGACTGTATAGCGGAGAAGGACAGTAGCTCCCTGGTATACGGGTCCACAATATCCGCAAACTGAAAGACCTTTGCCCTAAACCACGCCTTTGTGGCCGTACCCGTGAGACTAGATGGGAGCGAAGGGTGATACAGGAAAGAGGTCATCGCTGAGTTATGGGATGCCAGAGGAAACTTAGCACTACATGCACGCCATATCATTTTGGTACATCTCATAGGACCTAAAAGTTCTCTATCCTGAATAGTTGTACAGGAACCAGACCACAGTAAGGAGTTAGGGTGGACCGGGGCCAGCCATAACCGCTCAATCTGCATCCAGATAGAGAAGGGGTGCAAGGAGGCCCATGCCGGCACAAAACGCAATTGAGCAGCCCAATAGTATTTAATAAAATCCGGTACTCCCAGTCCACCCCGGCCCCGACTGGCCAAAAGGACTGATCTAGAAATCCTGTGTCTCTTGTAAGCCCAGATAAATTTGAGTACATGGGATTGAAAGGTCCGAAGGTCTCCCAGGGGGACTGGAATAGGTAAGGTCTCAAAAAGATACAGAATCTTCGGCAATATGGTCATTTTTATGGCTGCTATACGCCCTAATAGGGAAAGTGGTAGTGACTGCCATTTAGATAGAAGCAATTTAATCTCACTGTACATAGGAGGGAAATTATGCTTATAAAGATCCACATATCTTGGGGTGATGTTAACTCCCAGATAGCGCAGGGCGTCCTTCTTCCAATGGAAGTGATAATTACTCTGTAAAAGTGCAAGACGGGCTTCTGGGATATTAATCGGTAGCGCCTCCGTTTTGTTAGTATTTACTTTATAACCCGACAAATGGCCGTATTCCCGTAAGACAGTCTGAAGGATAGGGAGAGACACGTGTAAGCCCGTGAGGGTGAGGAGAACATCGTCTGCATATAAAGACAGCTTAAACTCTTTGTCCTTCACCCTAACACCCCTGATATCTGGGTTATTGCGAATTTTTGCCGCAAGTGGTTCAATGCAGAGTGCAAACAAGAGTGGGGACAGAGGGCATCCCTGTCGTGTACCGTTAGTAATGCGAATCAGTCCCGAATTTGAATGAGGCAGTTTGACTGTCGCCGTAGGGGAGGAGTAGAGCCCCGCTATGGCCTGCAGGAATGCTCCATCTATGCCAAAAGCACGTAAAGTAGCGAATAGGAAAGGCCAACCTAGCCGATCAAACGCCTTTTCTGCATCCAAGCTAAGGAGCAGCGACTCCTCCCCCGAGCGAGTGACAACCTCCAAAAGGTCTATTGTGCGCCTAGTATTATCACTCCCCTGACGACAGGGGACAAAGCCAACCTGGTCCTTGTGTATTAGGGAAGGAAGAAACTTGTTCAATCGATTGGCTAAGACCTTAGAATAAATTTTTAGGTCAGAGTTGAGAAGAGCGATCGGTCTATAATTTTGTCGTTCAAGGTGATCCTTTCCCGGTTTCGGGATCAAGGTCAAGAAGGAGTGAGTCATGGGCGGGGGTATAGCCTTCCCGGACAAAAAACCATCAAAGAGAGACCGCATATGAGGAAGCAACAAGTCTTGAAATGTTTTATAATATTTATACGTGAACCCATCAGGTCCCGGGGATTTCACCTCAGGGAGATGTTTAATCACCTCCAATATCTCCTCAGCAGCAATCGGCTCATTAAGGGATATCTTGTCCGGAAGTGACAGAGTGGGGAGGTTACAGGACTGTAGGTACGAATCTAGTAGGTGGTCCCTATCCTGGGAGTTCTTAGGTAAGTCATTGGTCAGATTATACAGGTCCGAATAATAAGAGGAGAATCGCTCTGCTATCTCCCTAGGGTCGTACGTCACGGAACCATCAGCTCTCTTAATAGCCCCAGGCCCCGATTGCAAAGAAGACTGTCTAAGTTGCTTAGCCAACAAAGAGTGTGGTTTATTTCCCCAAGCGTAATAACGTTGGCGAGTGAACAATAGCATTTTATCCACCTTAGCATGTGCAATCTTGCTCAGATGGGCCCTAACATCTATAATCTGCCTGAGAGTTGGAATTGAGGGGTGGGCATACATACGCTCTTCCAATCTACTTAAACGGGATCTAAGGGCCCGAGCAGTCTCCTGGGAGTCCCTCTTTATCCTAGAGCCTAAAGCAATGCAGTGACCTCTCATAACCGCTTTATGCGCCTCCCATAGAGAGCCGATGTTCTCAACAGATCCCTCATTAAGTTCAAAGTATTGCTTGAGACAGTCACGGAGCTCATTACGGGACAGGATGTTTTTGAGGAGAGAATCATTGAGGCGCCAATGACATTTACGCGCGTGACCGATCCCCCCGTCAAGGGTAATCATCACTGGGGCATGATCAGACCACGTGATGTTCCCCATAGTCGCCCCTTTTAAGATCCGTAATGCGGAGATAGTCCCCAAAAAATAGTCTATGCGTGTATGTGTCCCATGTGGGGCCGAAAAGAAAGAGAAGGACCTATCAGACGGATTTGCTATTCTCCAAAGATCATATAATGAGTATCGCCGAACCAGACGGCGAAAGTCCCTCGCTAACCTCTGCTGAGATGGGTGCATTGGTTTCCCAGGTAATGCTAGTCTGTCCATATTCTCAGAGAAGAGAACATTAAAGTCCCCCCCTATCAATGTAAGAGGGTCTGAGTGTTTAAAAACCTTGGCTAAAGTCCTATTCAAAAAATGTATCTGGGAGGTGTTGGGGGCGTATAAGTTACAGAGGGTAATAGGTAAACCTCGGAGCGTACCTCTCAATATGATATATCTACCCTGAGGATCCAGAACAGACGAGTCCACTCTAAGTGGGAATTGTGCGGAAATGAGAACCGCGACCCCCGCCTTCCGACGCGAGTGACATGCCATGTAAATCCCAGGGTACAAATGAGAAAGGAACTTAAAAGAGGAATTATCCTCAAGATGGGTCTCTTGTAAGAAAACCACGTCTGCTTTGAGGGATTTTAATTCCAGCAATAGAAGTTTCCGTTTTGCATTGGAATTAAGTCCCTTGACATTTAAAGTTACGCAACTCGCCATGGTAAAGGAAGAGATGGAAGAACAAGCAATATACCCAACTCACCAACCCCCCGAGGTGGAAGCAGCGGAGACGCACCATGGAACACACCAAGTTGGAAGACCTGGAACTCGATCATGTGTAGGAGGACCCGTTGATCAGAAGAGGCAGGGTCCCAAACATCAGCAAAGACGTACAAAAGGAAAAAAACAGAAGGTAGGGGGAGACAAGACGTCAGTAATGTACAAACATCCATAATAAAAGAACAGCAAAAAACAGTATTCCAGGGAGTCAAACCCCTGCTGGAGACAAGAAAGAGAGCCTCCCGAGTGGAGACGGTGTCAGAGGTCGACTGGGAGATGAACAGCCCAATACCTAGTATGAACAAAATAATCATTATAAGGTGCAACAGAACCAGCGCTGTTAAACAGCTACAAACAAACCATGTGGGATATACCCAATTGGTGGCACATTAGCATATATCTGAGACGGAAGAAACCTGAAAGGGACCCACAATTCCCTTAGAGCTCAAGGACCCAAATGTAACTAAAACCCCACGGGAGTGGAGCCTCGAGCATGTAAGTAAACAAATAACCAAGTCAAGTCCTGCCATTTAAAGGGCGGATAGATAAATCAGCTCAGCCCGCAGGTCGCTGACTGGAAGGGGGTGGTGTCTGCCGGGGCGACAGAAGCTCCCTGGTTAGCCCGTCAGATTGGCCCGCTCGTCTTTTGCGGGTAACAGGAGTCCAAACACGCAAGGGCGGTGGTACAGGCGGTTCCAGTTCCCAGTCCTCCATGTTTGGGAGTGGTATATCCAATGCTTTACAAAATGGCTGGAGGTCAAATGAACGGAGAGTCGCCGTTCTGCCTTGATGCCGAGCAGATAAAGAGAACGGAAAGCCCCAACGGTATGGAATTTGACGGTCCCGCAGAGCTGTGAGAAGTGGTTGTAAATGCCTCCGCTTTTGCAGCGTTATCCACGACAGATCTGGAAAAAGTTGGACCGGAGCTCCATCGAATTCAAAGTTGCGGAGATTCCGCGCTTTAGCCATTATCTTCTCCTTAAGAGAGAAATCATGAACGCAGCATATCACATCCCTCGGACGGGACGGAGGACCCTTCGGTTTGAGGGCTCGATGGGCGCGATCCATTTTGATCTTGTGAGATTGTGGCTCCCCAAGTATGAGGTTAAAGATGGCTTCTAGGGTGGCGAAGAGATCCTCGTCTCCTGTAGCTTCAGGTAGGCCCCGGACCCGAATATTATTTCTACGGCCCCTGTTATCCAAATCCTCCAGATGCCGCCCCATGTCTCTAAGCGCAGAATTTTGGGAGGACAGGGAGGTATGCAGTGTAGAGATGTAATTCCTGGTGTCATCATGTGCCTCTTCCAGGGATTCTACCCGGCCCGCAATATGTTTGATATCAGCGCGGACCAAGGCGATTTCGGCCCTACAAGCTCCTGTGACCTCAGAGATTAACACTTTAAAGTCCTCCTTAGTGGGGAATTGGTTGAAGTAGGACTCCCAGTGGGATGATGGAAGAGGCTGTGGTGCAGAGGCTCCAGAGGCAGAGGCACCTGAGGGGGATGGGGAGTCCCCCCCTAGAGAGGCAACAGTAGGAGCCCCAGGACCTTCCTTAGTGAGGCAGTGGCTGCTCCCAGGGTCTTTGTGCCAGAAGGAGGCATGAGGGGACCTGCCTGTGGCATCAGAGGAGCTGCAGGACCCAGGAGAGGAGGGCAGAGGCGAGGAGACGGTACCTGAGCGCTGCGGGGTGCCTCCCGCCGCGTGGTTAACGGGCGCCATCTTGGATCCGGCAGGAGATGGAGGATCCACCAGACCAAGTCCCTCCGTCCCCACAAGATGATCGGGGGACGGGACAGCCGTGACCTGCAGACAGGGTGGAGGTGAGGCAGGTGATGTGGACAGATCTGCGCTGTCTCTGTGGCCCGTGCGCACGCTAGCTCTCGTGGGCGGCAAGGAGGAATGGCGAGATGCGCCTGCTGCAGCCGCGCGCCGTCCACCGGTGCCGAGTCGGGGACCGCGATCCCAGCACTCTTCCAAGGTCCTGGCTGGTGAGGGTGAACGAGGGGGCCGAGGAGAACCCCTGTGGCTGGTTTTCTTCCCCATCGGATGTCTCAGTCTGATGTAGCAGGCCTATAAAGTGGAGCGCTGGCAGGAGCAGAGAGGTTAGGCGGCCATCTTAGTCGGCGTCCAGACACGCCCCTACATGGTTTTTTACAAACAGTTTTGAAGGTAAGTCTGACCAGGCTTGGACGGGCCCATAGGGGAGCAGGTGAATCCCCTGGAAGCACCTGAGCAAGGGTGGACCCTAGTCCCTCATCCCCTGCACAAATAGCACATGGCACAGTAGACTAACAAACTACATACATACTGTCAACTACAACATCTCAACCAGCCTATGTATCCATATAAAAAACTGGGTAGAATATTTCACAAACTACCTAGTTTATTATAGATGCATCTGGTATAGGTGACTTCTAGATACAGAATCAGGACAGCCAGTACCCTTCATGTCTCTGCAGGGACTCCTATAATCGTGTTGCTGCCTGTTACTGTATGAGCAGGTAATATTTGCATGTAGCAGTACAGCATGCCCCCAGAATTATTTTCAAAATTGTGTGGCCATTGAGTGTGGTTTTTCTATATGTGGTCACCACAACTTTAGCACCCAGCCTTGAACCCAATCATTAGGAGAAGTTGCTAACGACCACGTTTTCCTTTGTGGAATATATTGATTTAGTCACTCACGTTAGCAGCATTGTGTATGGTTATAAATTGCAAGTCTAAAGTTCACCGGGTACATGAGTAATTTTTTACAACCTAATGATGTCTACATTAAGCTTTGTTATGGCATGGGTTGTTATGGTGAGACTATGATCATTAGATAGCCTTAGCTGATAAGAAGCAAATTACTATGGTTTTAGTTGACTCAGAGAACTGACCTATGATACTATATGATATAACAATAATGAAGAAATATACCGCTCAGAACTCATGTGGTGATACTTGCTACCAAGGGCAATAAGCATTTGTGTAAACTTCAAAACCTTACAGAAATTTTTGTATTCTGCGTAGAATAATATTACATATGTGATTGTAGATTTACAGCTACCATAGGCAATGCGTGCTATCCGGGTATATGTTACCTACCTTGGACACTTGTTCAGCAGTTTTACCTTTTGTACCTAAGAATATCATGGCCAGTGCCGCTGAGATACTTAGTGGTGAGTAGAAAATATTTCCTTGAGGGTTGTTTTGACATAATGTCCTGAATAAATCAAGTGAAAAATTGGTGCATGCAGAACTCAGTGCCTCCATTTTAGGGTCTGAAAAAAATAAGATGGAGTTCAATGTGTAACTTGTATGCATACTTTGCATTATTTTAGTAGAAGCAATATTCGCCAAAGATAATGCAGCTGTCCCACCCTCATTATCTTTTTGTACCCCTGAGGTCCCATCTTGTATACACAGCAGTCTTTTTATACACAAAGCTGAAATTAATAAAAATACAGCACCAAGCACCACATAGGGTAGTATAGTAATGTAAGTGTTTTTACATGGGTGTAGCTGTAGGTAATGCTTTGTCACCACTGCTTAAGCATTTAATGGGTGGAATCACAGAGGCAGCAGATCATGGATCCTCGTTGGGGGAAAAGCCAGTTGTCAAAGAATTGTGGAGAAGAAATCTGAGGCACTGACAGTGTCTCAAACTTGTGGATAAAAGAAAGGCGAGCACCAGACTCCATTATTCAAGATGATTCCAACTTTCATTCCAAAATTGTGATGCGTTTCAGGGACACAAACCTCTTCTTCATGGAAACATTACATACAAGACATAGATATATGCAAGGCTATATCTATACTGAAAAAGCTCAGGAAGACTCATTTCAAATGAAAAGTGGACGTCGCATATATTGCAACAAAATTCAAGAAAGAATGTTAAAGAAGAACTCCCGCAAAAATTTTTATTCTCTGAGCTGTTGGAAAGGTGCATGATATAATCTGTAGTGATTGTCATTTTCTTATCAGTGACTGTTTCTGTGAGTAAAAACCTCTCTTCTTATTGTATCTGGGTCATGTGACCAACTCCCTGACCTCCAACTGACCCAGGAAAGAAAGCCAGTCACTGCTCTATTTATTCCTATGGGAGCCTCACTTTTAGTCTCATAGGAATACATAGAGAATTAGACTTCCTGTCCACACATAAGTCTATGTGTGAGTTGGTGGGTCTAATTGCTGGTCACATGACACAGATAAGAAACTTCAGGATGATATAAGTCAAAAATTCAGACACTGGTAGGAAAATGACATTCACTACAGATTATATCATGTACATTTCTAGCAGGACAAGGAATAATATTTTTGTCGAGAGTTCTTCTTTAAAGGGAACCTGTCACGTCCCACACACATTTAAAACTGCAGCCATTACCTCATATTTGTCGTCAGTGTGATCCTAATGATGCCTTTATTACATTAATCTGATCCCATCTTCATGAAAACGTTCTTTTATTCCCAAACAGCGTGCTCCCTGAAGTCAGCTTAAAGTCAAGAGGGCAGCAGCCTCCTTGCTTCAAGCCAGTAAAACACGCCCCTCTTTGCTCTGATTGACATCCCCTTTTGTGCCAGGGAGCGGTGCGCTCCTACGTGTTGCGCGATCCCGGCTCCGGCTCCTACACTCTGCCGGCTTTCATTTATCTGCTGCGCACGCTCAGACAGCTCCAGCGAGCGTGCGCCCGCCCGTCCTCTCCTATGCACGCAAGCCGACCGCCCGCAGATACGTCCGCCCAAGGGTCCTCAGCTTCATCACTGGAGCAAAAGAGCCGGGATCGCGCAGCACGTAGGAGCGCATCGCTCCAGGGCACAAAAGGGGATGTCAATCAGAGCAAAGAGGGGCGTGTTTTACTGGCTTGAAGCAAGGAGGCTGCTGCCCCCTTGACTTCAAGCTGACTTCAGGGAGCGCGCTGTTCTGGAATAAAAGATCGTTTTCATGAAGATTGCGCGGCCCAGCTCCCATTCATTTGTATAGAGCCGACGGAAATAGCCGAGCCAGCTCGGCTATTTTCGGCGGCCCCTTACAAATGAATGGTGGGCGGCAGCGCATGCACGGTGTGCCCTCCTTCACTTTCGGGGCCCTGTTCTCGATATAGGTGCGGGTCCCAGCGGTGGGACCCGCACCTATAGGACAATGGGGGCATATCCTAGCGATATGCCCCCATTGTCCAAGATGGGAATAACCCTTTAAAGTTGGAGATTGAACAAAGCCAGAAGAAGACCAGGTCAAGTGTGTTGCTAAGTAACTAAAAATGCTCCTGATGTACGCATGCTTTTCTTTTTGTTTGGGGAGTGCGATCGGCTCTTATGTGTGATCTAGGAGTGTGCTTAACGGCTTGGGATTGTAACATAGTGGGTTATTAAGGAACACAGGATGCCTCAACTAGAAATGTCTTGTGTTCTACTATCAATGATAGTTTTTACTGCCAATTACTGCAAACTGTCACAAGAATAACTGTGAAAGGCCGATTCAGTGTAGATACCCAAAAACATCCAGTCTCTGAGTGGTATAGAGATGTACCAAGCCTGAAGCATCTCAGTACACCAGCTCCGTACACCACCACTGCATCTCCCTGTTGTGTGGATCAAAACATCCGATGATGGGGGAAAGGGGGGCAGCCAGTAGGAGGCCGTGACGGGAATGAGTTTCCCTAGCATCGCAGGTGACGTTTTGGAGGCTTGTCCCTTCATGGCCTGCTACTGGATACCCCCCCCCCCATCATGACAGGGAGATGTAGCGGCGGCCTTGCGGGGATCAGGAACGACGCGGGAGATGGGGAGCAGGGTAAGTATAATCTATATGAGGGGCCCGGGCATTAACCCTTTTAAATTTAAACCCTTTAACCCTTTTAAATTTATTTAGTATCCCTATGTACTCATCCAGTTGCAATAGATTACTGAGAGAGTTCTCCCATATGCCACCCAGAGCCATCATTTTGTGCACGCAATGCTTTATGCCCAGAAAGCGTCCTTGTTCTTTCTTTCAGCCAGCTTTGGATGACCCGTTTAATGGCAAGATGGTGGCTAAAAAAAAGGTTAGCAGTTCATTAAGGAAGGAGAGGGGGCTAAAATTGTGAACCCGATAGATAAATACAACCTATGTGTCAAACAATAGCAGTGTGTTTAAACCAACTGAGAAAAAGCTCATTCCTCATAATGGCATTTATTGCCATATAAACAAAGGCCCTGCGAGCCGCTGCACATTTAATTTCAAATGAAAACATGAACAAAATATTTTTTTAAACTAAAAATGAAGAAAAAGGAATAATAGGCTGTTCAAAAAATAGCAGTGTTTGCATTTTCAGCTACAAACTGGGATATTTCCACTATAAAATTAAATTTGTTTCCAGATTTAGCTATTCTGTTAATCACTAAACTAATATTTAGTTGTATAACCTTTATTTCTGATAACTGCTTTACATCTGTGTGGCATGGAGTCAACTAATAACACCTGCGAACAGATATTCCAGCCCAGGCTGCCAGGACTACATTCCACAATTCTTCTGCATTCTTGAATTTGGCATAAAAACAGCATTTTCACTTCATAACATCAATATTGTTGGTCTGGAAGCAGGATGTTGCCCACTGCTGGTGTGTTTGTTCTGCAGAATCCCCGATTTCAAGGGCATTTCTTCTTCAGCATAAGGCAACACGACCTTCCAGTATTTTGATATATACAAACTGGTTCATGGTTCCTGGTATGCGATAAATGGGCCTGACTCCAGAGTATGAGAAACATCCCTAAACCATTATGCTTGCTCCTCCGTGTCTTATGGGTCGTCTCACAAACTGTCTGCAGCCTTTAGACCCAATAAGTACAATCTGGCTCTCATTTGTCCATAGAATATTGCACCACTTCTTTGTAGGCCAGACAATGTGTTCTTTGGCAATTGTAACCTTTTCAACACTTTTCTCAGCAATGAAACGAGGGTTTCTTGCATATAGTTTGGCTTAAGGTAGATGTCTTCTGATTGTTGCAGTACTCACAGGGAACTGAAGATCTTCTTTGATTTCCCTGGAGCTCATCATTAGATGCTTCTTTGCCATTCTTGTTATTCTATCATCTACACGGATGGTAGTATTTCTTTTCCTACTGTGTGTTTCAGGTTTTGTTTGCCATTTTAAAGCATTGGAGATAATATTAGCTGAGCAGCTCTTACTTCTTCGGTAAAATCTGGAACAACCCCTTTTATTCATTGAGGAAGACCTAAAACCTGCAGGTACAACATTTGCTGACCTCCTTCTTTAAATAAGGGCCATAACTGACACCTGTTTCTTCACAGAATGAATAGCATCACTATTTGAACTCCACACTTCTATTAATTTGAACATCCCGCTTTTTATTAAATAAGTAAATTACACCCAATTAGCAGCGAGCAGGTCATGATGATTCTGTTGGTTGCCCATTACTCGGCTACACCTTGTCATGCATTTTTTCCCATGTTGTATTATCTTTTCTGCCGGTAATTAAACACATTAGTGATGTTAGACTGCTATTATCCTGCACATAACTGTACATGTACGGCTGTGTGGCCATGTTGATAACTAACATATCATTTATGCTTTGCAGCACCTCAGAATTACAGGGCTTTATGATGAAAAACTGTTGATGTCGTATACATATCGTTTGGGGCCTGTGTTCCTTATTAACCCATTACGCACGCTCCTAGATCACACATAACAGCCAATCGCACTCCTGAACAAATAGAAAAGCATGTGTACATCAGGAACGCATTTGAAATGTGCCTTCTAGGGTTTATTCAGTATATATAGCCATGCATGTGTCTATTATCCAATGTTTGCAGAAGAATGGGTTTGTGTCCCTGAAACGCATCACAAATTTGGAATTAAAGTTGGAATCATCTTGAATAACGTTGGAGCCTGGCACTGGTCCTTCTTTTATCAATAGGTTTAAGAAACTATCAGTGCCTCAGATTTCTTCTTTTTATACACAAAGGAGGACATTTATCAAAACTGGTGCAAAGGAATACTGGATTAGTTACTCATAACCAGGGGTGGGATTCAAATTTTTAAGAACAGGTTCCCTACTAAACGGCGGACACGCGGCATCACGACACGTGTTTACATATACATACACCATATATACACATACCACAAAACTTTTAAAAAGTCTAAGGAGCTAAACTACCAGCGTTGCGAGTTTTTGTAAAGCGCTGGCCCACACCTCTAACTCCACCCAATGTCTATCTGTACATTTTCCAACCCTGCCTAGTCTCCATTATGCCCCCCACATAGTAGTTATGCCAGATTTGGGATGGTTGGGAGGTATGCACACATAAACAGACTATATAGACACTACACTCACATAATCACATATACAATATACACCATACAGTATATAAATTACACATAGGCTACACTTACAGTAGATTTACCTGCTCCATATACATTTTATACACATTTGTACCTAGCACTACAGACATATTTGCATACACATTATATTCAGTGCTATCCAGCATACAGCACACATACCTCTCACATCCAATGATTTCTCCTCTGATGCAGACGTTCTCTTTTCTCATCTTCTCCTTTCAGACCAGGCGCTATGATGATTTTTCACCCATCTCTCGTCTCGCAGTTTGACGAAAAGACATCTTAGGTTCCTACTTTTCCATCATCCTGCCACCTTCAGTTCCTTAAATGAGCACCAGTACAAAGAATGTCCCTTATAATGTGTGCCAGTACAAAAAAAATCCCCCTTAGTGCCCCCAGTTGAGCTAATGTCTCCTTAGTGCCTCTATAATGTGTGCAAGTATAAAATACCCCTATATAATGCTCCTAGTAAATGCCCACATAGTGCTCCTCTCTTCTTCCCGACAGTTCCCCCATAATATGCCAGTACAAGATTCCCCCATAGTGTCCCCCAGAATGTGCCATTATAAATGTCCCTTCTTATTGTCCTCATAATGTGCCTATATAAAATGCCCCCATCGTGTTCTTCCCCCGTCCAACACCATAGTGTGCCCATAATGTGCCAGTTTAAGATGCCCCCACAGTGTCCCCTATGACGTGCCAGTATAAATGCCCCCAGAAGATGCCCCCATAGTGTTACCCATAATGTGCCAGTAATACCCCTATGATGTGCCAGCAATGCCCAAAGTAGATGCCCCCATAGTGGTCCCCATATGCCAGCAATGCCCCCCAGTTCACTGTCCCTCAGAAGATTGGACTATAAAAAAGAACTATGAACAAATCCCTATGCACACTGCACATATCTTATTTTAAAGAAAAAAACAAAACAGGAACAAATACAATACACTGTGCCCCCATCAGACCTCAGTTCAGCCCACTGTGCCCCATCAGACCTCAGATCAGCCCACTGTGCCCCCATCAGACCTCAGATCAGCCCACTGTGCCCCATCAGACCTCAGATCAGCCCATTGTGCCCCCATCAGACCTCAGATCAGCCCATTGTGCCCCCATCAGACCTCAGATCAGCCCGTTGTGCCCCCATCAGACCTCAGATCAGCCCACTGTGCCACCATCAGACCTCAAATCAGCCCCAACCCTCTTACCTCTCCTGCGCCGCAGCTCCGCTCCGGCGCTCCTCTGTCTTCTTTGCCCGCGCTACACTGTCACCTGACTGTGTGCAGCGTCAGGTCAGAGTGCACGCACTACATCCTGACGCTGTACCTAGGTCAGGCTAGTGTAGCGCGGGCAGGAAAAGCAGGAGATGAGAGCTTCCATTGTGGAAGCTCTCATTTCC
The DNA here is from genome assembly GCA_900303285.1 of Rhinella marina. Taxonomy (NCBI): domain Eukaryota; kingdom Metazoa; phylum Chordata; class Amphibia; order Anura; family Bufonidae; genus Rhinella; species Rhinella marina. Next base: position 47,882 of record ONZH01008144.1, read on the forward strand.
CTGTAGGGAGATGAGCGCTTCCACAATGGAAGCGCTCATCTCCTGCTGCTGCACCGGATCGGGATTCAGGATTCGGTTCTCCGATCCAGCTGTAATTTTAACAACCGGATCTGGAGAACCGCAGGGTACCGTCTGAATCCCATGCCTGCCCATAACAACCAATCAGATCGATCCTTTCATTTTCCAAAGGAGCACTGAAAAATGAAAGATGGAATCTGATTGGTTGCTATGGGCAACTAAGTCAGATTTCCTTTGCACCAGTTTTGATAAATGTCCCCAAAATTCTTTTTACTGTCATCTGGTATGATCCAGTGCAGAACCACAAGGCACCCCAATGTTAACAACTATGATCAGAATGAGATGAGTATCGGGGTGGGAGAATTGGTAACTGCAGTTTCAGACTAGAGAGTCTAAACTATCCATTTATTTAGTCTAGGAATGCAAACTATTCTATAAAGAAAAAAATGACTGCTGTATGTGAAAATTTCCCTTCTCTGCTTCCTGCATTCTTGTGAGTTTTAGCTTCTCATTTTGCATTGTTAAACATTAGAAAACACAATACAGGTAAGACTGGAAAATCAATATAATGGCCACAGGGAAGCCCAATCCGGCTCTGAAAACAGTTCTTGGGAAACTAAACTAAAAATACAAATAGTAATAAAAAAAATCTTCAGTTTGACATAGAAAAACATAGAAAAACAAGGTGGGGGAGGCAATAGTTTTGGACCCCTGCTGATCATACAGTGGTGGTGTATCTGGAGGATAGGCCATCACTTGTAAAGGGTTAGACAACCAAATTCAAGAAAAGGTGAGAAAAACATCTGTAAGTTCAAAAGTCAATAAATGCGGACCATCTGTTCGCAACCTATGATTGTATGATGAATCATTTATATATTAGTGTAAAAGTTAGAGCTTAGCTTCTGACTGAACTAGAGATTTGACATCCATATTATCACGTGTCTTTTTTAAAATTAAATTACTTATTATGTATAAAAAAATACAAAGAAAACTGATGGGACCCTGAACTATTAGCTTTAACATGCACGGGAACCCAATTACAAGTGCTCATTTTTCCTGCAGTGCCACCCCAGGGGTAATGAGGCATTACATGGTGCCTATAGAAATCAATAGATTGTCAACGTAATGCCCAAATGTGCTGGGTCCTATACATAGAGACATGCTGTTTGTGATGCAGTATAGTATAGTATAGTATATAATTTTTTAATTATTATTATAGCCGTGTCTCTCACATTTTTAAAAATAAAACAGCTCAGGCAACCCCTTAGTGACCACGCAAATTTTTTCCATGAACTAAAACTTTTTCGTTTTTTTCATCAATGTACCTGTATTTTAAATTGTGTAATAAAAGTTATATTTTAATTAAGGGAGGTAATTATTTTTGTTGGCTATCTCTAAACCTCACAAGGTGTTCAGCAAAATGGAACTAGAGAATTAACCCTATGATGTTCTCACATACTGCAGTGAACATCATGTGAGAACAACATAGTGTTATTTCTCTAGTTCCATCTTGCTGAACACCTTGTGAGGTTTAGAGATAGCCAACAAAAATAATTACCTCCCTTAATTAAAATATAACTTTTATTACACAATTTAAAATACACAATTTTCCACGCGGGTGCGATGCGTGAAGTGAATGCATACCACGTGCGCTGAATCCTGACCCAAAAGCTTTTTTTCTCATGCATCAGTTCTGCATTGCGCGAGACTAACGGCATGTTCGATATTCTGCGTTGGGGCGGACCTGGACCCATAGAAGTGAATGGGGCTTCAGCGAAAAACACATAGCATCTGGATGAAATCCGTTTTCAGTGATGGTTGCTAGGAGATGTTGTTTGAAAACCTTCAGTTTTTTTTCTCATGCGCGTGAAAAATGCATCAAAACTAATTGCACCTGCACGGAAAAAACTGAATGCAACCGCAGACAAAACTGACTGAACTTGCTTACAAAATGGTGCGAGTTTCACTGAACGCACCCTGAACGCACCCGTATCGTTCGTGTAAAAGAGACCTTAGAGATACTATAAAAGAAAAAAGCCAGAGATATACACATGTACAAAACAAATGAAGAAGAAACCCCAGACAGGAATACTTTTTCTTATAGTATGTTTGGATTTTTCCTAAAGAGGGCTGTAAAAAAAAACCTTACCCTATTTCCACGTGTCTCTGTTTCCTGTAAAGCTGTCACAGCTGTAGATTTCTCAGGTGGGTAGTGGCCAGTTACTGCAGCTTTCTTCTGCTGTATGTGAAACTGTAACAAGACTCAGGAAGAAGGGGAGGGAGGGTTGTAAAAGCACAGCGGATCTGATGTCATGATTGCTAGATGATTGATCTCATCTACAAATGACTGCCCAGTGCAATCAATGAACAATGTCCTTTATGGTGATCTTTGCCTGGCATACCATAATAAGTTGATATCTACTCTCCCGATACATCCCCACACGTAATCTCCGATCCTCACAAGACCTCCTTCTCTCCTCCACTCTTATCAACTCTTCACACAATCGCCTCCAGGATTTCTCCCGCGCAGCCCCAGTGCTCTGGAACTCTGTACCCCAACATATCAGACTCTCACCTACAGTGGAATCCTTCAAAAGAAATCTGAAAACCCACCTCTTCAGACAAGCCTACAACCTGTGACCCTGCTTCTGCTACACTGCCATGACCAGCTTTACCCTCACCTACTGTGTCCTCACATACCGCATAGATTGTAAGCCTTCACGGGCAGGGCCCTCTCTCCTTCTGTACCAGTCTGTAACTTGTTTGTCCTAGAGCAATTGTCTAGACTATGTATGTAAACCCCTTTCAACATGTACAGCGCTGTGGAATGAATGGCGCTTTAATAATAAATAATAATAATAATAATATATGCTGTATCAATAGTACATTAAAATGAGTAAACACATAGGGGGAGATTTATCAGCTGATGTAAAGTATAACTGGCTTAGTTTCCCATAGTAACCAATCAGATTCCACCATTCATTGTTGACAGTTCCTTTTGAAAATGAAAGGTGGAATCTGATTGGTTGCTGTTGGCAACAGAGACAGTTATACTTTACACCAGGTTGATAAATGACCCCAACTGGTGTACCAGAGCAAGAATTACCATTGAAATGCACTGTAGAGTCTTTTTATTCATTTTGATGTACTGTGCATTTAAATAAACTGAATCAGAGGGAGGACGCTGCAGCCTGTAAGCCCTTGGGAGGAACATTTCATATTATATCATAGCATTGTGCCTGTGGTTGCACAACCTACTTCAGTAAGTTATATAGCTAGCCCTAGCGTGCATCCAACTTTCACTGGGGTACTGCACAAGGGGAGTGCCGTAGTGATATCTCAGTACAGGGATAATCTAATTATTGATGTTACAGAGATGAAGGTGAAATGCACACAGTGATGTCACCTTATATACATTTCACCACTTGAATGGAGATGCCTCCCCTCCAGGGTTGCCAACTAGAGTTTTATCCCAAAATCACAGCTGGACAACATTTTTTTACGGACAAATTGGAAAAACCATAATGAGTGATAAAGATTAAAAGTAATACATGTCTATAACTCAATATACTGGTAAGAACTTATTACCAGCATTTACTGTGAGCTGTAAAATTTCTAGTCAAGTACCATCAGAGGAAAAAAGTTGCCTATTTTTACGGACTGTCCAGAAATTTCTGGACGGTTGGCAACCCTGCCCCCCTCCTCGACTGCTGTTACTCCTAGCAGCTGCTTTGTCTGCCTCCACCTACCATGTTATATATATATATATATATATATATATATATATATATATATTATATTTATATACACACTAATACATTATGCTATTTTATGCAGACTCACATTGCATGTTGGAGGGCAGCAGGGTTGCCAACCAGCACATTAAATCCATGTAAGTGTATGTACTTCAGCACAGCGGCATATCTAAGTGGGGACTACCAAGGCATATCCCCTGAGTGCTGGATTCCAGAGATGTGCAAACAAGTCACTTTGCCCCGGCCAAGACTAGGGCAGTGAACTCAATATTTCCCCTTGGGTAAAGGAAAGTCTTCTGCTTCAGCATACATAAATTCATATGTACTACTACTTCATCAGGCAGACATGTAGCTGGTCTTTTCTTCAATTGGGGAAAAGATTCTGTTTGCTGCTATAGCCCTGTATCTAAACATCATGTACAAGGTGCGGTGGCTTGTTGTGGTACCAAACACATGAGGCACATGCCCTGACAAGCCCCTGCCCTCACCACTTTCCCCAACTATGGCCCAAACTGCATCTTTCCCTGTGTGAAAGAAAACCTGCTCTAACAGCCCGGACCGGCAGGAGTGTCGATACGGGCTGTTTAACACTTTACATGCCATGGGCAATGTTGCCCGCCGCATGTAAAGTGCTGACAGAGGGAGTGGTCTTTCTCTGTCTCCCATCGGCACCCCCCAAATGCGATCTCAGGGTGCCGATTTGTGGGAAGGCTGGCAGGGGTCTGATGTAGGCCCCAGACTAGCCTTGAGTAATTACCAGAAGGCTGCACCTCTCTGGCGCACCCTGCTGGTCAATGACAGAATAGCATTGCCTATTAACCTATTAACTTATAACCTATTACGTGGTAAAAAAAAAAAAGTAAAACAAAAAACACATTTATTCAATAAAAAAATCCCATTAAAAAAATTATGCTTTTTTCTCATTGAAAATACGCTTTTCAATGAAAAAAATAGCAAAAAAAAAAATCTTCCCCACGTTTGGTATTGCCACGTCCGTAACCACCCAGACTCCGTAAATATCACAAAAATTATCCCCTACGGTGAACGCCATAAAAAAAAAAGACAATTGCTAATTTATTCTTAGTTTCCACTGAAAAAACGTAATAACAAGTGATCAAAAAGCGTAATTTACTCAAAAATGATACCAATGAAAAATACAAGTTGTTCCTCAAAAATGAAGCCCTCACACAACTCCATAGAAATTAAAATGTAAAAGTACACGTTGTACTTTTGTTCCGGCCACCTCTCGGCAGGGTTTGCCGTGCTGCGGCCAGATCCGTGGCCCGCCCCCATTACAGTGAATGGGCCTGGAGCGTATTTACGGACCCACTCGTGCACCTGCGGCAGCACGTATCCAGCGGGCTGTTCACCAGTTCACTGTACTGACGCAGGTGTGAAAGTACCCTAAGCCTACTTTCACATTTGCGGCAACCTTCTCCGGCAGGCTGTTCCGGAGGGTGAACAGCCTGCCAGATCCGTGCTGCTGCTAATGCACGCGTGCCGCCATAAATCTGCTCCAGACCCATTCGCTATAATGGGGGCAGGCCGAAGTTCGAGCCGCAGCACGGCAAACATGCCAAGAGGCGGCCGGAATAAAACACGAACTCCAGCCCAACCCTATTATAGTAAATGCGGCCGGAGCGGAGTTCCAGCGGCACACGTGCATTAGCGGTAGCACGGATCCGGCAGGCTGTTCGCCCACCGGAACAGGCTGTCGGAAAACGCTGCCGCTAATGTGAAAGTAGCCAAAATTAAAAAACCATTGAAGAAAATTTATCAATGTATCTAAGCCAGTTTTCAATGATTAACTGGGAAAGAATTTATGACCAGTCTAAGCAAATTGTTCAATGTTTTCTTAAGTAAAATAATTTAAGACCTTGTCTGAAAGGTTGCCTCAAATAATTTATGGGGAAAAAAAGTTTCTTGTATTTCTAAACTCCAGCAAAGCATTCAGTAAAGGCTAAAGTCTGAAGTGATGAAGTAACTGTGATGAGTCAATTTTATTAAGTGTTGTATAAAGGATCTACCCTTGTCTAAGCCATAAACCAATGGATACATGTAGTTTGTGATAACAATCTTGCATAGTTGTAACTCACCCTTTTATATGGCCTGTTTGTGGACTCATCCTAGATATTAACCCTGAGCAGACCTTGTCCCTCCTCACATTCCTATATATACAGTATCTCTGATGCTTTGTTAAATGTGTGTCTCTTCTTACACATTTTTGAAATATTATACTGTATACTGTATCTTGACAAAGATATAATCACTTTTTGCTTGCATGAAAAGTCTTTCATTAAAAAGAACTTGTCACCTCTCCTGACATGTAGGTTTTCATAATTACTTGCATTTCCCATGCAATAACAATTCTGGAGTATCTGTTCTTATAAATGCATGCTTTGTCTTTCCTCTATTATTCCTACTACAGGTTTAGGAATAAAAGTACAACTGAGTGTTACCAGTTGGGGATGTGTCCTTGCAAAGTATGACACTGGCATCACTGATTAGAGGCAGGTTGTGCAGGGGCACACCTCCCAATGGTAACACTCAGATGCACTTTTATTTGTAAACTTCCAGTGGGAATAATAGAGGATTGGCACAACAAAGTCATGAAAATAAATGCTGTACAATTGTAGTTTCATGTGCGATACACTTATTTAGTACATCAGACTAGCCAGGAGTAGCGACAGGTCCTTTAAGTTTATTGCAAACCCTTCAGGGTGCACTTCATTGCAACCCCTTCAGTCAATGCAGACTACCCATGTTTGAAAGTCATATGCTAATTGATTCATTCCTTTCTTTCATAACTAAAATCACAGAAGGAAAAAACACCCCTAAAATTTATGGGGTCATTTATCAACCCTGTGTAAAGGTAAGGTAGAACTAGCTTAGTTTCCCATGGTAACCAATCCGATTCCACCTTTCATTTTCCAAAGGAGCTGTCAAAAATGAAAGGTGGAATCTGACTGGTTGCTATGGGCAACTAAGCCAGTTCTACTTTACACCAGTTTGATAAATGACCCATTAATCTTTAAGTTAAATCTGTCCTAAACGCAATCACAAAGTTGAAATTAAGCTGCCCCTACTATGTCCCTAGTTAACCCTACCTACAGCAGGACACCTGCCCAGATGAGGACAGTCCCATTATCTGGATGGAACCTTGCCTGTAATGTCCCTATCAGGGTTGATATACTAAAGAGGACCTGTCACCTCTCCTGACATGCATTCCCCACAGTCTGACAATGGCAGCACTGACTGGATAGAGCAGTGGTGGTGAACCTATGGCATGGGTCCCGGAGACGGCATTCAGAATCCTCTCTGTGGACACCAACACTCTAGAAGTCTATGGCGTACCAATATGCCTTAGACGTTTCCTGCCATTCATCAGTGCAGGGCGCACTATGAACAGCACAGGCTGCGCACTAAATGTATGCAGGCTATTATAGCGAAGTGATAAAGTACGTGGAAGATATACTATATGGGCATTCAGTTTAAATTGCTGTGTTGGCACTTTGCGATAAATAAGTGGGTTTTGGGTTGCAGTTTGGGCACTCGGTCTGTAAAAGGTTCACCATCATTGGGATAGAGTGAGACTGTGCAGGGACAACGTGCAACTGGTTACCTCCCCTGTATACCCTTACTGCAGACTGCTAGCAATTCATACATAACTTCTAGTAGAAATAATAAAGGAATGGCACAACATAGAGTCATAAAAATAGATGCTCCAGAATTGTTATTACATGGGGAATGCATGAAACTATTAAAACAGGCTTGTCAGAAGAGGTGAAAGGTCCTCTCCTGCCACAGATGATCGCTAACGAGCGTTAGTAGTAACGCTCGTTAGCGATCATCTTGAAGTGTAATACTGCCACTGACTGCCCGACGAACGAGTGTTTGCTCGCATAAATATCGTTTGCCAGAGGCACATCGTGCTATCCAATTACAATCTGCCACTGGCAAACCACTACACAACATGGGGTGACAATCGCTTGCTCAATCGGCCTGTGTAATACAGGCTTTAAAAGGGTTGTCTGCAACATTGATGGCATATTTCTAGGATTTGCCACCAATTTAAGATAGGTGCGGGTTCCACAGGTAGAATCCCTAAAACAAAGCTCCCAAAGAGAACGACAGAGCACCACTCATCTGCGGCCACCCTCAATTTTTCTCTTTGGGAGTGCTGAAAATAGCTGAGCTCTGGCTTGGAAAGAAGTGAATACAGCGGTTGCCGTGCTTGCACAATGCACTCTCCATTCTTTTCTATGGGACTTACAAAAATAGCCAAGCTTGCTGCTCGTTTATTTTCGGTCCTCCCATAGTCATGAATGGAAGACGGCCGCCCATGTGTGGTGTGTTCTTCTGATGTTTGTGTGCTGTATTCTAGAGATAGGTACCTTCTTCTATCCGACATTGGTGGAATATCCTAGCAATATACCACCCCCAGGTAAGGGTGGCATATTGTTGTCCCAGGTGAGACAACCCCTTTATTAGGATCTGAGGTAGGAAGGTGGGTGCTACCTCAAGTATTGAAAAGAGGAGGAAAGTAATACTGAACACAGTAACCCAAAAATAAAAATGTACAGTACAGGGATATATTGTCCCATGTAGTAATAAGTACTAATAGATACACAATTAGCAATTAGTACCACTAAATACAAAAATGTGGTATACAAACAGATGTGGTATCTAAATAAAATTGATACCTCATAAAACCATTATATTGTGAGGCGGTGCAAAAAGATGCTGACCCCAAAACCACCAAGGCCCTCCTATACAGATAGATGAAACAAGTCGTGCTGCCTTCAGTATCCAACAGATTAAGTACAGTGTAATTGGTCTCACTACGCTAAAGGTAATAATTAATGGGCAAAGCTACATTGGCTGTCTTGACTGGCCACCTTCATATCAAGCAATGAGAATACGCGTCTGGATCAAATCCCGATATAAAATTTTGAATTCACAAAGGTATGTTCAGGCCATACGAATAAAATTGCAGAAGTCCACTACAATTTAATTTGAAATTGTGTGGAATCATAAATTTGAATTACATCTTTGATATTAAGCTTTTTTTTTTAATTTTTGTATATAGTACCTTACTATTTTAAAAAGTTTTCTTCAAATGACTGTATATATACAAGGTGAGGCAAAAGTCTGGACACACCCTTTTAACTGGTGTAATTTGTAGAAAATGGACTTAAAATGTGTGAAAGTATTAATCGGGAGGGAGGCCACATTATTTTGTGGAGGAAAGGTTTTTGAAACCCGCCATATTGAGTTTAGCGCAGGTTTTTCTAATATATCAGTCTTGGCTAGAATCTACTTAGAAACATGTTGGAAGTGTTAAGGTAGGTGAAAGTAGTGCTTAACATGATGTGACTGAGGTGTCCACCATTCTGCTGGATGCACATGGTTAAATGTTTAATCCAGTCTTCGTGAACATGCTGAAGAAACAAAAGTGGTACTTCTTAACAGCATTGTAGGATTCGCCATTTCAGGTGTCTTTTTTGAAAGAAATATATATTTGAAGAACGTATATTTTAATTTTAGTATATCTGTCTGACCAGTGAAGCTAACATCCTGTAGTATATGTAAAAAATGTCTAAGGTGATAATACCCCTTCAAGTTTATTTAGTGCTCAGCCAGATGAGCTTTGACACTCTGGACAAGCTTAGACTGCAATATCAGTGGAGACATCACATTGCAAAATCAGACCCTGCTGTAATTAAAGTAATATGTCAGACCTGACTGCATAGACAGAGGTACAGGACAAGCATCCATATTCCATGTTCCCCCTTTATTCATTTAAAATGACACATAGAAATGGCGACATTTCAATCCCATGTGAAACACAGCTAATTATTTTTCAAGCTAATTTTTGGATTAACGAAGATGGAAAATTGAACATGTATGCTGTGGCTCCATCTGCTTTTCCTGGACTGATGCAGTGGGGGGTAAGGACTATTCTACATATCGCAGACATTCAGATATTCTCAAGTGGTCTATGCTGTCCTAAACTGGTTACTAAGTTGCATAGACAGAGGTGTTCTTCCCTACCATTCATCTTGGTTTGGAGGAGGGTAAAGCATAGCCTTATACACTATACGGACAAAAGGGTCTGGTTCGCTATCTCCATTCTAGTGTGTTGAAAGGGGTTCAGATCAGGGCTCTGTTTTAGGCTAGTCAAGTACTTCCACACCAACCTCATTCAACCATACATTTATTGGTTTTGCTTTGTACAGTGGAGCATAGCTATGCTGGAAAGGAAAAGGGCCTTCACCAAAATGATCCCACAAAGTTGGAAACATACAATTTTTCAAAATCTCCTTTGATGAAGAATTAAAGGGGTTGTGCAAGAATGGGGTGTTTTTTGTCCCCCACCAACTTGGCCAGACCTGTAAAGGAAAGATTATTTAATTGTTTCCCAGTGCTGGCTCCCTACACGTTCTTCTCCAGGCCTGTGATGCTCCGCTGGGCTCCTTCAATGTCAATATCCAGCTTGACATCGCTGCAGCCAATCACTGGCCATGGTGTTGTCCAGCTCCCTGTATATCATGACACATGATGCTAGGGGATGTGGTCTTTGCCGCGGCCAGTGATTGGCTGCAGCAATGTCAAACCAGATGTTGACATTAAGGGAGTCCAGTGGAGCATCGCAGGCCTGGAGGAGAAGGAGCAGGACGCCAGTGCTGGGAAGCAGGTAAGTAATAGTTCCTTTACAGGTCCAGCCAAGTGGGAGGGCTTGCAAAAAAAAAAGCATTCTTGTAGTTAGTTGCTGACCCATGGGGGCCAGGGACACTGGTGCGTGGCACCAAGCAATGAGGTAATTCTCGCAGTCAGAACCAGGCTGTGGTCAGGTAGACAATGTACATGTGTATACAAGAAACCGTTCCAGGATGAGGGCTTGCGGCACAGGGTGAAAATCCAGGGTAACAGACACAGGTCAGACAGACTCAGGCAGAACACAGTTCATAAACAGAGTATAGCTCCTTCATAGGTTCCAGCAGACTAGATCGGCGGCAGTATTACACTGCCAGATCATCGCTAACACTTGTTGGCAATAATTTGCTCGAGAGAGGTTAACCCTTGTAGTACTGCAGCTAAGGGGATACAATGAACAATGGCCCTAATTCACACAAAGCCGGCGCCCAAGCACACGAGACAGTGATGGCCATGAACCGCCATTGTAACACATAGCATTGTTCCTCCTCCACCAAATTTTACAGTTGGCGCAATACAGTCAGGCAGGTGATGTTTTCCTGGCATTCATTAAACCCAGACTCATACAGACTGCCAGAGATGTGTAATTCACCACTCCACACATCTCTACTACTCCAGAGTCAGCATACTTTACACCGCTCCATCTGACACATGGTATTGTGCTTGGTGATGAAAGGCATGCCTTGGAAATCCATGCCATGAGGCTCCCGGCACAGTTTGCAGTTACTGAGTGAGCAGAGTTTTGACAACTATTATGCACTATACACCTCAGGACTCGACAACCCCACTCTGTAACGTTACATGGTCTTACTTTGTGGCTCCTACACAATTCTACTTTACAATACCATTCAAAGTTGGTTGTGGAATATCTAGGAGGTGAGAAATTTCATGAACTGCATTGTTACACGGTGGCCTATTGCAGTACTACAATTGAATCCAGTGAGCTGTATAGAAGGACCCATTCTTTCACAAATGTTTGTAAAGGCAGACTTGATGGCTAGCTGTTGGATTTTATACACCTGTGGTAATGGGACTGAATGAGATACCTGAATTCAGTTATTTAGACAGGCGTCTCAATATTTTTGTCCATGTAGTGTATTTTGGCCACAAATTATTTGTACCCATGACAAGCATCTATGAAATTAGCGGTGTTTGCCATCCTGCTGTATAGTGCAGCCTTCTGGGGGACAGGGATCCCTGTTTCAGACTCACTGCCTTGGACTTGCATATGGCCATTTTGACTGTTGAAGAATCGTATGGTTTGATATATGTGCTAACCAATTATCTGGTGGTGAAATGTTGGTAAGCCTTGGTTTCCTAATATCATTAAGGATGGTTTCACACTTTTTTTTTTAAATGCCTTTTTTTGGGAGAAAAAATACCACAACCAGGCGTTAATTATTGACTAATAGGAAATCATAAAACATCCTACAAACTTTTTTTGTAATGGCATTTTAAGACCATTTCCTTGCTTTTTTCATTGCCCTTATCTCTTTTTTGCCTCTCTGGGCATGGTTCTTTTTCAAATATCTTTCCAGACACTTCTCTATAGGGGAAAAAAAGCTGAAAAATATTGTGCAACTAAAAACATCACCCCACTTGCATGTAGGTGTCAGATACACTATAAGACTATGTTAGGCAGATTATCACCAGAGTCTGTACCTCATTTTGTGGAAACGTTAAAAATGATGACAATTGCAAAGCATTTATTGTGTTTTATTTTGGTTTTATAAATGAACAGCATAAAATATGTTCTGATAATGATATATGGAAATAAAGGCAGTCAAGAAACCCTAAAATACAGTCTAATATATTGTAACAGTCTGTCAAATATTACATTTTCTACAAGAGATTTCAAAAACAGGCCATATCATATAATCAATGCCTAAACTGCCAAATCTGTCATGTTACTCTTTGCAAGGGAACGCCAATATAAAATATACATGTAAATTGTATGGCAAAACATATTTGAGTATATTTGACAGAGAATGATTAAAGTTTTCCAGTTTTATTAAAAAAAAGTTTATCCATTATATAAAAGGTCATGCAACTGTGTGTATACTTTCCTCACGGTTGTCAAGATCACTGATTGTGAGAGATGTACCACTGCTTGCAAAAGATGTACCACTTGTATGTACTGCTACATGTCTGACAGTGTATTATATTATTCTCCTACCACACAATATGGAAAAAGCCACAGCAGATTTCACAGCTACTGTAATTCTACAGCTAAATCTGCATGCTTTACATATGATTTTCTTTGCCGATTTGCTGCAGCTTTCACTCTATGTACAGCAAAGTGTAAAATTCATAGTAAAAGCCTGCACTGCATGTTAAAATGGGTTGTCACATGAAAAATATTCTACAGTTTTGAAACCAGCACCTTGATCTAAATACTTTTGTAATTGCAAGTAATTGAAAATTTAGAAAAGCACCCGCTGTTCGCTTTTTTCTAATTTGTGTCCACCACACCAAGTTGGACACACCTGCTCAGTTCCATCAGGTACAGCAGGAAGCATACCACCCCTGAGCTGCCAGCTTGAAATAAATCTGGCAGAGCAATTGGAGGAATTATTAGGGAGATATATGTATCCATATAAGGCACAAAGCTGGTTCTAGACAGTCTTCTTAGAAAGAGATTGCCATGTACTATGTGATGTCTGATTTTAATTGTTTTTTTTTTTTTTTACATTAATCATGGGATAACCCCTTTAAGTTACCTGCAGATTTTTCCACAGCCTGTAGATTAGGTCTGTTATAATCTCATCCATTCAGCTGCTACAGTGAATTTTCCTCCCATGAATCTGGGCAGAGAATGGGCAGCGTTTCCATTACGTGAATGTAGCCACGGTGTATGTGGGAAATTGCTATGTAATGTCCTCATTCTGTGAGACTTCTATTAACGGAAGTTGTTTGTATAATGTATTGCAAAATACAAGTCCAGAAACAGCCTTTAATGAAAGCTTCTATAGCTACATAAATAAAGTTAGATAACTACTGTAACTGCAACATTCCTATGTATTTGAAATAAGGCAATGATTATTCACTGTAACATTTGGAAATTAGAAACTAGCAATCAAGCAAGCAAAAGCCAATTACATACATTTCTAAAAGTATGTTTTGGAAGTCAACTAGAATTATTGCATCCTTATTTACAGTCATAAAAGGTACATCTTTTGTGTTTCATTTGAACGGCTTTTCCCATGAAAACAACCATTAAAGCACGTTGACATCATACACCAGGGGTCCACTGCTAAGTTAAAGCTGCTCCCGCTCTGGTAGGCTCAGCCTAGTCTACTCATTGGATATGGACACATACTCCCTACCATTGCTGGGCAACATAAAACTTCCCACTGCAATGATAACTGTTGGCTGGACCTCTAGCAAGAATCTGATTGTTAGGGAGGCTGTTTTTAGAAAAGCAACGTTGAAATGAGAAAATGCCCACTTTAATCAATTTGATGCAGTGTAGGTTATATAACCTGTCTACCACTTCTTACCAGGATGTATTTCTTGCAAAATTAAAGCTTAAAATTTTGCACTTGTTATATAATTGTTATATTTAGACAGTAGACAGTAAACATAAATATGAGACAATGGGGCAGATTTCTAATAGTGTCGCACTTTACACCCTCTAAGAATATGAATCAGTCTGAATATTAGACAACTTTACTATTCTGGAGTATGGACCTTTATACACCTTTGGTGTAGTTTTACTTCTAAAATGCGTCAAGATTTAGGCACATTGATTCACATTTAGGTCACATCCCATTCTTGTGAGGCCAACCTCCTTTCCAAGAAGCCACACCCCTTTTCAGACGAGAAAAAAAGCTAAGAAAAGGTTGTGAGACAGTTGGTAAATTTTATGCAAAGCATGCACGTCAGTTTATTGGTGCACTTTCAGTAGAAATTCTGCCCTTTTGTCACCTCTTCAGTTCTGCTACAGTCAGTATTGAAAAGGTCTTCAATGTTGGTGTTACACTCGCAATGTCACTGTCGAACACAGACACCGCTATCTGGGATTTCAGAATATTAAATTCAGTATCATATCCAGACAATGAAACGCATACAGTATGTAATTTATACAGTTTTGTCATCTAGTTTATAGTACAGGAAAAACCACTTGTCTGATCCCTGCATAGAGTTGTGGAAATGTCAAAGAAATGTAGGTTAAGGCAGGTTCAAAGATTAAGACCACTTGTGGTGTATTAGAGATTTTCAGTGAGGATTTTGTACCAAAAATTTGCCATACAGCAAATTCAAATAAATGGCATTATAGGTCCCATTTATACTCTGCAGAAAAATAAAATAAAAATCAGCAATGAGTTCAGAGCATGCAGTGGATCTTAAAGTCCACAACATGCTCGAAGCTGCCAAATCTTAGTTCTCATGAATTGTTCATGGATTTCACCAACTCTTTACTGAGAAGTTAAACTGACAGCACGTAAACTTGCATGTGAATATATTTGGATTTACTATAGATTTTAAAAGGGTTGAGCTATAGAGAAGCTCTGCAGTGCGTAGATCCAGCCCTAAGGGGAAGTGAATCTACCAAAGAACAGGATGGAGCGGCTTTGCTTGTGTATTATAAAGAAAAGGAAAGGATGATCACAAGTGAATCTTGGTACAATACGAGCACATCGCAGCATAATAACGGCTCCTGTAGCAGCAGCCGCCTCTGTGCCCTCCTCATTAACCTCTACAAAAGATTTATGGAATACTTTAGACAGAACTAAATCACGATCACCAGACATCCCTGCAAGATCACATTTGCCTACGTCAAAGGCGTCAGTCATGCCTAAACCTCCAAGCACAGATTCGAGATCGTAGTAGTTTTCCAGCTTGAATCTAGGCAAAGAGAGTTCCACTTCAGTTCTGTCCATGTTGTCTGGATTTGTCAGCTCTGCAAATTTCTCATAAGTGAGTTCCTGTTCAAGCTGGAAATAAAAAAAAAATAAAAAAATAAAAAATATTAAGTTATTATTAACCAAACGTACACATCAAGTCGATGAGATAGAGAAAAATAAGATGCACACTTGATCAAGATTATGATGATTGGTGTTCAACGATTAACAAATACATCCCAGTTTTATAAGAATTTATAACAAAGCTCTGTTCTCCAGCATCATGACTTCTCTTCATCAGGGATCCATGACCGCTGTGACAGATCAGTATTGACCTATAAAGGGGTCAGTCAGGTTTCCATTGGGATTCCGGTAGTTTTAAAGGACAAGAACAGCTCTGCAAACAAAAAATACTAAAACCAAGGCAAAAATTGCAAAAAAAGAAACTGGAAAAAATAGACTAGGATGTAGCTGCAAAAGCAAATAAATTATGAAATTAGATTTCTATAGACAAAATTAAAATTTGAAGCAAATAGAAAAATCAATATCTGACAAAGGATTGATTGCCAACAAATATCCAGAGGGATACATAAAACTTTTGCACTCCTTAATGTTTAATTATTAGTCATGCAAGATATATGTATACAGTAAATTATTAAAATGCAATAGCTTCACCTACTTGCAAGAAATCTCTTACCAGTTTTACTGCATCCGTCTTGTAAGATTAATTCTACAAGAGGACATTGAACTGCACATTACAGCGGTCAAATGTCTAACAAAGCAGCTGATAGTCCAGGGGTGGATACAGTACATCTGTGGAAGAACGGTCTTTGGACCCTTTGTTCTCGAATGGTTCAGCACATTGCTCCACCCTTAGGTCTCTCTAAGACTCCATCAGGAATGGTGAGCTATAAAATTCATTAGTTTAGTCTCTTGCATGATACTCTAATAAATTACTGTGTATCTTCCTATCTTGATGGCTCCTTTGTCAGGCCAGCTATTTATTATAATAGCTTGACCATGCAGCCTCCGAAAAATGCCAGTGGGAACCAAGAGAAAGTCGCTTACCTTGACCTTCACCTGTCAGATACTGATGGTGTAGTAGGTGTAAATACATGTACATTATATATATATATATATATATACACACATATACACCACACACATACATATACACACACACACACACATTTGATAATGTTAAAGAACATTATTCTAACAATAAGTTGCATTTACTTGGTCCCTAAAGTGGCAAAAGTGAGCTCAGCTTTTTGTCCAATGTGTAGAAATCCCAGTGGTCACCAGTCAAACCTCAGGGATAATCAGCAGTGGGCACAAGAAGTTGAAAGCAGATGTGTAAACTACTTACAATAGGTAATTAGTACATTGTAGGAAAAGAATGCATCACATATAAAGTAGAGAGCAGTACAAGAGACCATAAGAAGAAAATTCATGCATCAAAATGTCAAATGTATGGTCTATAATTTTCACATCTTCTCCCATGATGTTGCTTTGATTACTAAAAGATCGCACAGTTCCTCTCAGCAGTCACCAGGATTGTGATATAGTAAAGATTGGAAGTGACCAGGAAATGCCCAAGCCAGGCAGGTTCTTAGGCTCTCCTCAGTAAACCCTTTTCTGTGCACTAACGGCTCCACCGTTGTCCTATGTCACTTTCTTCCACATTGACAGTACTGGAGTTGGAGTTTACTTCAGGAGAGCCCGAAAATCTCATCAGGTCAGGGATGGCCATTGGGCACATACAACCTTGTTTAGATGTGTGATAAAAGCTCTTTTTCATCAAAGAGAAATCTCACCACGTCCACAAAGGTATGATAGCACATAAGTTTCAGTCCACTACCCAGCTCTGTATTAGTTTATTGGGCAGAGAGCTGGACTAAAAATGTACAGATGTTAAAAGACCACAATTTTATCTTAAAGAGCAACCAAAGTAATGCAACTCATTGTGTGCAGCAAATGTATATTCTAGTGAAGGACTCCTGTAAACTATTACACAAAAAAAGTAACAAAAAACAGACCCATTATACTACAGAAGAGAATTTATTGTGGCCTTTTAGCTGTTACATGTATAAGAACACATTACGTATATTAATGAAAATTAGAGGAATGATTATTACATTTAAGGTGTATCATAGAAAATGGAAAATGTTAATTGCAAAAATTGGGCAAATTATTCATGAAAAGTGACAAAAAAATTGGGCAAATTATTCATGAAAAGTGACAAAAAATTGGGCAAATTATTCATGAAAAGTGACAAAAAATTGGGCAAATTATTCATGAAAAGTGACAAAAAAATAAAATAAAATCTACATTTGGTCTTGCAAATTGTAAAACGGACCCGACACACATATATTCAGTGTGAAGGCAGAACTGTAATACAATTAATAGGGTAATAAGTGACTCCCAGTGGTGTCTGGCCTCTTAAAAGGTTTGCAATAACCTATGCGAGTATAGACTGTACATGCTTTGTTCTAGAAATGAAATTTTAATATGCAGCTTTAAGTGTTATTTTCCTATGTAAATTAATAAGATTAAGTATAAAGTATAAGGCACGTCATAGTTGATTAGACTTAAGTTGTATGTGAGGAGCACTGATAGAAATCATACTTGTGTATACAAGACTGGTTCAGCTGAAAACTGTATTGACTTCATTGCAATTTTCAGGGTGCAGCATATCTCCCAGCAAACAAGATGCTGCGGCTTTGTGTATGGGTGATGAAGAACAGAAAAGGATGGTCACACAATATCTTTGGCACAATCATTACACAGCGGAGCATCATAATCCCCGCAGTGGCTGCGGCAGCCTCTGTACCCTCCTCATTCACTTCCACAAAAGACTTGTGCACTACTTTAGACAGCACTAGTTCATTATGGCTAGACATTCCTGAGAAATCGGAGGAGCCTTGGTCAAAGGCATCAGGCATTCCCATGTCACTAAGTACAGATTTCAAGTCATAATTGTCTTCTAGCTTAAACTTTGGCAAATGCAACTCCATTTCTGTAATGTCCATTCTTTCTGGATCTGTCCATTCCAAAAATTTGCTATATGTTAACTCTGTTTCAAGCTGAAAAGAACAAAATATTACATTACAGTTAAATTACTTAAAGGGGTTCTCCGGGAATTAAGAAAATAAAAATACTTGCTGTATCATAATCCCTGACAAGCAGAGCAGAGAGAAGGATCAGGCAGCTCTTCAGCTCAGTGTTGTGAAGTAACTAGTCCTGCTAGGACAGGTTTCCTGTGTACTAATAGGACAGCGGCCATTTTGTTTCTCCTAATAATTGCTCCCTAGACAAAATGAGCCATTATAACTAATGAAATGTATTTGGGAATATAGTTATAATAAAGTAATATTTATGAATTTTAATTTTCTTAATTCCCGAAGAACCCCTTTTAACAGAAATTTAGAAACTACGCATGTTGAAGGACAACATGCTAAGCTAGGCGCTGAGGCCAAATAACACCATACCCTGAAATCTAGAGACCGAGAGCTCAGGACAGGAAAAAAGGGATAGCAAATTCACAGAATATTATGCTGACCACACACATATAGTTCATCGTTTGGCCAAAAAGCCATGTCCCCTATACAATGCAGCTTGAACCTGCCAATGGACACAAATATGACCAGATTTACCATTTTCTTAGGAAAGGCTAAACATGTAAAATGTTTGCTGAATCTGATGCTATAGTATACCAATACTAGAATGTGAATAAAGAATTACACCAGCATGACTGAGAATGATCCACTGATACAGGATGATGTATGAACCTCCTTTGCTATAGATGTGTACACGTCACATTGACCAAGTGATGCAGAAGAACTGTGTGTCCTGATCTTTCATCAAGACCAATGTCCTCTGGTACAGAAATGATACATCCATAAAGGTTAGAAGAGCAGAATGAATATGGACATGTCGTGAGCAGTTTCTTACCTTTTCCAGCCCAGTGGTTCCATCTTGAATTTCATCAGGGAGCAATATGATCATACTCAATTCGTTATTAACATATGGTAACTCAAGGACCTTGGTGAATAACTCCCCAACATAAGTCATTGGATATTTGGCCTTTTTATACATCATCTGCACTGGTTTGGTCTCGTTCTGAACAAGAGAGGAGATCTTGATTAGCATCAAAGCACTGTGTTTACACAACTTCAGAGATGTAATAGAATATGGAAATACAATATTCATTTTAATTCACAGGAATAGCAGGAGGTCTATGGTCAACATGAAAGGAATTTATGAATATTGATAGCAGCCTATGACATAACAGGCTGATGTACGTATCATTTCATCTTTTCATTCATAGATGATCATGAGGATTTTAAAGACTTCGGGGGTCATTTATTAAACAGAAATACACCTAAATCAGGTCTAAAAAAGTGGGTGTGGCATGGGTGGGGATAGGGACGGCAGGCCCGTCTCATTTACCATTTCTACGCCTGTTTAAGCTGTAGAAAATGGTCTAAAATATAAGACAGCTAGGAAGCTGTTTTACACTTAGAAGCAGTGGTGGATCCGCTGAAGATATGAAGAGGCCAGGGGTTATTAAGATACAATGTGCCCCTTCATCTTTACAAGGCAGCTATACTTTTTTTTGCATGTTTTAAGTAGGTCGAGAGTTCTGGGGAAAAAATGTCATATGTTGCAAATATTAATGATCGCTTCCAATATCGAAGCATTCATTAGTACCAGAGGACCAGAAAGTGATGAATGCAGCACTGTACTCACTGATTCCTGGTCCTCGGCGCTCACTGTGCTGTGACTGCGCACAGCTTGAGGAAGTCAGCGATCTGTGACCTCACTCTGTGCACGTCCAGAGCAGTAGTTAGTTTTATTTTTTTTATTTGCATAGAGGCATGGCGGTCTGATCTGTGGTCTGAATGGGGGTCATTTACATTGGGGTCTGATCTGAGGTCTAATGAAAAACATTTTTTTCTTATTCTCCTCCTCTAAAACCTAGGTGCGTCTTATAAGGCAAAAAATACTGTAATTTCTTTGTTGCTAGAGGCGTACTGCTTCTTATGCATGAAAATTAAGTACTAAAATGTAAACACTCAGTATATACCTTATTCAGCCTGAAGGGCATCTCATGTGTACAATTTCTGTCAAACTGGGTAGCCCAATTTCCTTTGAAGTAAATTGCATTGACAAGTACTAATCGGGTGAGAGAATCCACACTGCCACTGGGCAACAGGTCCTGGATTTTACCTGCAATAAAGGTGGAAACATGAATGTTTGTATAGTCAGAAAAATGAAATAGACCAAAAAAGATGTTAGAGCGTGTGGTCGTGGGCTTTAAAAATACGGTATGAGTTTAAAGCTCCTTTAGTCTAGCAAAAGCGAAGACGGAAGTGGTTTGTAACCACTTCTGCTATTTCTATTGTAGCTGATACAGCTTGCAGTGAATACAGGAAGCAGCAATGCCACAGCCTCTCTTGGGCCTGGCAATCATGATCATATTTAAAAAAAAAAAAAAAAAAAAAAAAAAAAAAAATTAATAATAATAATAATATAAATAATATATATATATATATATATATATATATATATATTTTACATACATACACACACACAAACACACATATACACACAGTGATGAGAGTAAGGGTTTGATACACTGGCGATTTTGCAGTTTTTTCTACCTACAAAGAATGGAGAGGTCTGTAAAATTTATTGTAGGTACACTTCATTTGTGAGAGACAGCTCCCTGCATTTAGTTTCAGCTCCCTCCAAAGATTTTCAATTGGGTTCAGGTCAGGAGACTGTCCTGGACCTAATGCTTCATAATGAGGCACTCCTTAGTTGCCCTGGTTGTATGTTTCGGGTCAAGACCCAGCCACGACCCATCTTCAATGCTCTTACTGAGGGAAGGAGGTTGTTGGCCAAAATCTCGTGATACATGGCCCCATCCATCCTCCCTTCAATATGATGCAGTTGTCCTGTGCCCTTTGCAGAAAAGCACCCCCAAAGTATGATGTTTGTGCCCCCATGCTTCACTGTTGGGACGGTGTTCTTGGGGTTGTACTCATTTTTCTTCTTTCTTCAAACACGGCGAGTGGAGTTGATACCAAAAAGTTCTATTTTGGCCTCATCTGACCACATGACCTTTTCCCATGCCTCCTCTGGATCATCCAGATGGTTGTTGGTGAACTTCAAACGGGCCAGGACATATGCTGGCAGGGGGGCCTTTCGTGCCCTGCAGGATTTTAACCCATGACTGTGTAGTGTGTTACTAACAGTAATCTTTGAGACTGTGGTCCCAGCTTTCTTCAGGTCATTGACCAGGTCCTCCCGTGTAGTTCTGGGCTAATTCCTGATCTTTCGCAGAATCATCCTTACCCCATGAGGCGAGATCTTGCATGGAGCCACAGACCAAGGAAGACTGACAGTCATGTTGTGTTTATTCCATTTTCCAATAATTGCGCCAATAGTTGTTGCCTTCTCACCAAGCTGCTCGCCTATTGTCCTGTAGCCCATCCCAGCCTTGGGCAGATCTACAATTTTGTCCCTGGTGGTCTTTGGTCTTGGCCATGGTGGAGAGGTTGGAGTGTGATTGAGTGTGTGGACATGTGTCTTTTATACAGGTAACTAGTTAAACAGGTGCAATTAATACAGGTAATGAGTGCAGAGTAGAAGGGCTTCTCAAAGAAAAACTAAC
The DNA here is from genome assembly GCA_900303285.1 of Rhinella marina. Lineage (NCBI taxonomy): Eukaryota > Metazoa > Chordata > Amphibia > Anura > Bufonidae > Rhinella > Rhinella marina. The sequence continues at coordinate 69,898 of ONZH01008144.1, forward strand.
AGGTCTGAGAGACAGAATTCTTGCTGGTTGGTAGATGATCAGATACTTATTTCATGCAATAAAATGCAAATTAATTATTAAAAAAAAAAAAAAAAAAAAAAAAAATCACACAATGTGATTTTCTGGATTTTTTTTTAAGATTCTGTCTCTCACAGTTGAAGTATACTTACGATAAAAATTACAGACCTCACCTTTCTTTGTAGGTGGGAAAAATATATTTCTATGAAAAAATATCTACGGCCCAATACATCAAGAAAAAAAAATAGCAAGCACACGACGGCTATGGCACCCGCTGTGCTCATGAGTGGGTGCTATCTTTAAAAGACCACCCTGCTCTGTACATGTACAGCGCTGGGCGGGAAGGGGATAAATAATATCGTCCTCTGCCAGCACCTTCTGTCTTCTGCTCCACCCAAGAATTGATCTCCTTTCTGCAATCATCTGCCTTTGTAGAGAAGTCCACAGACTGTAAATCTGCATGGTAGTGTTTCTTAGTGGATCCCAGGAATTCCTGCAAAATTCAAATAGCACTTTAAATCAGGAAATGATTCCTACCAGGAAGCCTCATTAAATATTGAAATTAAAAATTCCTGGAATCTTGCAGTTTCACATTGGTCACTGAGCCACACAACAGACTGACACTTCCTGTTTTGGACAGATCACTTCTCAGCAGTTCTCTCATCACATGCAGGATTACATTGATAAGTAACAACATTCTCTTTAAAGTCAATGAGTCGTCTGTACACTACAGGCTATTATGGTACATGTGGTGGCTTTTAAGCATCTCTGACCTATTGTTCACACAGCAGAGAAGTTTAAGTGAGGTGGCTGCCATGTACAAAACACAAAAAAAAACCAAAACTACAAATCAGAAAATAAAAAGATTGGAAAAAAAAAAGAACATGTATCAGGTTTCAATTAAAGAAAAGACGAGTTCAGATATTCCCTTTAAAGAGAGTCTGTCACCAGCAAACTCCCTTTACAACTATTTGCATAGATAGAAGTGGTTCCCCTGATTAAAACTATATTGTTTTTTCTTTGTTGATTTGAGGCTCTGTCCCCAAGTTATATTTTTTCTTAATAAGGAAATCAGGTATTTGGTGCAATGAGGACATCACCATTTACACCCAAGCTCCTCTTTTTTCTGTGGCCAACTCCTTCCTGCTTTGATTGATATGGGCCAGGCAGAGGCAAAGCAGCAAGAAATAGGCTAACCACAAATGAGAGGCGCTTTACCTCAGTGCACCAAAGGCCTAATTTGCATATTAAGAAAAAGTATAACTCTGGAACAGAGGTGAGAATAAAGAAAAAAGCTATTTTTTAATTTGAACTTCTCTGCTTTTTGAACAGTTAGTGATACCTCATAAAGCAGTTTTTAATTTACGTTCCCCATATGCCTACTTAGGATGTTAGAAGGCTTAGAATTTTAGAAGCAATTTTTAACATTTTTACGAAAATTTCCAAAACCCACTTCAAAGGACTAATTCAGTTCTGAAGTCACTTGAAGGGATTACTTAGTAAAAATCACCCATCAATGACCCTATTTTACAACTACACCTCTAAAATTATTCAAAACTGATGATTTTACAAACTTTGTTAACCCTTTAAGTGTTCCACAAGAATTAAAGGAAAATGGAGGTGAAATGTCACTTTTTTTGCAGATTTTTCCAATTGAATCAATGTTTCCAGTAACACAGCAAAGGTTAACAGCTAAAACAAACCTCAATATTGATTACACAGCTGGGCTCAGAAGGGAAGGAGGGCTATATGGCATATGTCGCATTTGAAGAGACCCTATGGTACTCCTACAGGGTAAAACCCCATTTTTGGAAACTACAATACATGCTGTATTGTCTGCATTGAACTGTCAGCATTACACTGACAGTTCACCTATCAGATCCAGCCTAGGGGCTGGGCCTCATAGGCCTATGCACTTATATGTGGAGGACAGCATTGATCATGGCATTTAAGGGTTTAATCCGCTGGCACTAGCAATTTCAGCAATGATGGTGGAATAGTAAGCTATGTGTCTATTCAAACAGTTTGATAGGGAGTTCATTCATATCACTCTTCAGATGGGTAGTTTTTTGAGAGCCTGCATCACCAAAGACGCAAGCTTCCGGTAATGTTCCCTCTCCCACGTGTAGGGATCAGAGGAGCCAGAGCTTGTATGCAGCAGCCCCTGTCACAGATAATGTATTATATCTATGAGATCAGTAATCTGCTTGTTATAGTTACCTATGGGAACTATAAAAAAAATAAAAAAATAAATAAATAAAAAAAATAATAAAAAAAATCAAATCACACCACTTTTCACAAAAAAAAAAGAAACCTGTGAAACTGGCAAAATTGCGTTTTTTTTCCCCAATTCCACCCCATTTGGATTTTTTTCCCCCCACTACACCCTATGCAATATTAAATGGTGGCGTTGGAAAGTACAACTTGTCCCGCAAAAAACAAGCCCTCATACGGCTATGTGAACAGAAAAATAAAAACAATTATGGCGCAAAAAGAAAATGCAAAGGCGAAAAAACCTCCCAAAAGGGTTAAAGGAACACATCCTTTATAGTCACTGATTACAACCAGAAAAAAAAATCCTTTAATCTAGACTGGTTTTATTTTGTGATTGTAGCCATATTATTTTCTCTACATGATATATGGGGCCATGATGCTTGAGCTGCTGTTAACAGCATTTAGGACACATGGACTGTAGACACAATAGACAGAGGGGCTCTGATGTCTAGATGGGAGAGTGTTCTAGCCATGTTCTGTGATCTCTGCAGTGGTTACTGTACAGGGAGGGGTAGTAGATAAGCTGTGATAATCACCTATAGTAAATGGGTAGAGCCTGTGCTATCTGACATTGTAAACCTGCCAGTGATAATAATGAGATGTGTGCTAAAAGGTGATCTCTACAGACATGAATTGTCAGCCTATTATTAGGCTTGATGGTCAGTGTGAAAACAAAGTATGATTAACGTAAAACATAAAAACTTACGATAGGGCATTTTCTGATCACACGTTCCCTTTAACTTACATCAAGGAACGTGAATGACTTCTCTCCATACAGGCGGTTAGCAGTTCTTAAAAGATAATCGGTGCCTGGTTTGTTGATGTCAGAGATCAGGGTCTGAAATGCGGCATGGACATCTTTTGCTTTTTCAAACTGTAGAACCTGTAACAAAATCATTGACATTGCAGTTAGTTTAGAATAGAAAAATATCCTAGTTAATACATTGTAAGACCATGTGTCATAACTGGGACTATCTGTAGAGTTCTAGCTTCTTTACTGCAGTGTGTCATCTCAGAACAACTGCTGGGCAACCAGCGGAGACCAACTTCATTTCTTAGATACGTTATCAGATAACTTGGCAGAAAATCACTGGTGGCCACCTTGTTTATTGCATTTCAGCTCTCTTGGCAAAGGATCAGCTAAACCACTATCAGTCTGAGGATCTATAGAACAAACAGATTTGAGAAAAGTATGACATGAGTTTTTGGTTTTATCTAGAGTTGACCTTCATTAGCATGTGGTGCTATTTTCAGGACCTTATTTTAGAGGTGTTATACTAAATGGGGTTCTTCCAGAACAATGACTTTTCACCTATACAAGCATCTCATCGGTGAGGTTCCAACTTCTGAGACCCACACCTATCACCAGAATGGAGATCCTGTGTACCCAGAGTGGTGGTCAAGCATGTGAACTGCTGCTCCATTTAAAGTCTGTGAGACTCTCAAAGATAGTAGACTACAAAACGCTTGCTGGAATATTGCGGAATAGATGCGGACCCATTCACACGGTTGTGTGAATGGGCCCTTAAACCTGCTGACACTAGCAATGTGCTAATGTCAGCAGACCCTAACTCAGCTATTATTATGTTAATTGAGGGCTCCCTTACTGCAGTAATCCTACTTTTGTAATATGTAAATGAGCCTCTAGGAGCAGGGGGGCGTTGCTCCTGCTCCTAGAGGCTCCATTCTCCATGCCCCGCCGTCCTTGATTGACAGGGCCAGGAGAGTCTCCTGCTGCCAGCCTTGTGTGCTGCACGGCGCATGTGCGAGATTTACCCGGCACACTGGGCTGGCAGGAGAAGATGAGCGCTGGCCCTGTCACTCAAGGACGGCGGGGCGTGGAAGGAGGTAGGAGAACGGAGAGTCTAGGAGCAGGAGCAAAGCCCCCCCCCCCCCTCTCCTAGAGGCTCATCTACAAATTGCAAAAGTAGGAATACTGCAGTATGGGGGCCTCAATAAAGCAGGTTTAAGAGGGTTAATTCTGATGACGAAAACCCTTTAAGGAAACCCTTTATGGACCCTCGTACTCAGATATGAGCAGAGCTGTACATTTATAGTTACACTTTTTTTTTTTAAATCAATTTTATCTTTTCTTCTAACTAAAAAGCAAGACCAGGTTCCCTGTGCAATTGTGGCCAACTGTACCTCACTGGTGAAAATATAGCCTTCCACAAGTCCCAAAAAAGAGAAGTCTCAAACCAATGTCTGTCAACAGACACGTCACACTCAGTCACTGCTGCTGTCATTTCAGTGCCCACCTTTGACATCTGAGCAGCAGTATTTCCTTTGGCTCCCAGGTAAATCATGGCTAGAGCGGAGGAGATGCTTAATGGGGAGAAGAACAAGTTGCATTTGTTATCGCTTTCTGTGAGCTTCTTAAACAGATTGATAGCGAAGGTTCCATTGGCTGCACTGAGGAAATCCATTGTTCAGGGTCTGCAGGATAAAGGAGAAATCACCGGTCAGTAACATACTGGGAACAAACCTAATATCACTGCACAGAGGACACCATTATATCTGCGGACATGGAATAAACTAGATATATTTCAAAAAATAAAGTCACACGAAAATCAATGGGAAGAAACGTTATCAGAAACTGAATGAACTAGACACTTCAACTCTTCCTAGAAGAAGCAGTGGCCATGGACTTTGATACAGTTTCTCACAAGTGAGTACACCCCTCACATTTTTGTATATCTTTTCATGGGACAACACTGAAGATCTGACACTTTGATACAATGTAAAGTAGTCAGTGTACAGCTTGTATAACAGGATAAATGTGATGTACCCTCAAAATAACTCAATACCCAGCCATTAATGTCTAAACCGCTGGCAACAAAAGTGAGTAAACCCCTTTTGTCGGAGTGAGATACTGTATATGCTGCGGTTTGTTCTCCGACGTTACTTGAAAGATTTGCATGCGGCTGACTTTCTTATACATGGTGGGTATCTGGAGGAGATGTCAGCACATTCTAGGCTGCACTGGTGACTATTCTGGCATGTGGCATAGTAAATCACCGCTTGTTCACATCACCGTCTGGATTCCGTTCTGGCTTTCAGAATCCACAAGACAGAAATCAAAAAGGAAACCTTTAGAGGCATTCCGTTTTGATCATTTTGGTCATAATAGAAGTACCGTATTTTTCACTTTATAAGACGCACCTGATTATAAGACGCACCCCAGATTTTAGAGTAGAAAAATAAGAAAAAAAATATTTTTCATCACACCTCACATCAGACCCCCCATAAATTTCAGGACATTACATCAAACCCCCATATCGGCCCTCCATGTCAGAACCCCATCCGCCCTCCATGTCAGACCCCCATCAGCCCCCATATCAGACCTCAGGTCAGCCCACTGTGCCCCATCAGACCTCAGATTAGCCCACTGTGCCCCCATATCACCCCACTGTGCCCCATCAGACCTCAGATTAGCCAATCAGCCCACTTTCCCCCCAATAGCAGCCCACTCTGCCCCATCAGACCTCAGTTCAGCCCATCAGCCCCAATCAGCCACTGTGCCCCCAATAGCAGCCCACTGTGCCCCATCAGACCTCAGATCAGTCCCATAAGGATAAAATAAAAAGGTCTCTCACCTCTCCTGCGCCACGGCTCTGGCGCTCCTCTGTCTTCTTCTGTCGGCGCTGCACTGTCCTGACCGCGTACAGCGTCAGGGCGTAGTGCGCGCACTATGACCTGACGCTGCACGCAGTCAGGTGACAGTGCAGCGCTGTCAGAAGACAGAGGAGCGCTGGACCTGGAGCGGAGCCGCGGCACAGAAGAGGTGAGAGAGTTTATTTTATCCTTATGGGGCCGAGTGGGCTGATCTGAGGTCTGATGGGGGTCCTGGCACCTACTACATACTAGTGAGCGCTTAATGGAAGCGCTCACTAGTATTCACTTTATAAGACGCACTGCAATTTTCCCCCTACTTTTGGGGGGGGGGGGTGCGTCTTATAAAGCAAAAAATACAGTATATAGGCAAGCATAACGGATCCGTCTGGTTTCCGTTATGCTGGACAGAAAACAAAGTTCGGTCATCCGTCTGGTTTCAGTTATGCTGGACGGAAAACAAAGTTCTGTCGACCGAACTTTGTTTTCTGTCCAGCATAACGGAAACCAGACGGATCCGTTATGCCTGCCTATATACTTCTATTATGACTGATCAAAATGGAATGCCTCTAAAGGCTTCCGTTATAACAATGTTCTAACGCAAAGCCAGACTGGAATCCAGAGGGGGTGATGTGAACAAGCCCTAAACTGTAGAACCGTTCAAATTGTTAACCTTTTTGCATTTCGTTTTATGTTCATCTTGAATATCTCTCATATAATCAAACCATGAATAACAATAGATTCTTACTGTTCTTAAGAACGTAACTGATGATGTGGCAGTTTTCTGAGTCATGTTCCCCAAAGCAAGAAGCAAGAGAATAAAGCAAGGAGTGGTTTTGTCTTGAAGACAGCCTGATGACTGCAATGTTATATTCATGAGCTTAAACTTCTCTAACCAGCTAACCAGCCCATAGCAACCAATCAGATTCCACCTTTCATTTTCCAAAGTAGCTGTGAAAAATGAAAAGTAGAATTTGATTGATTGCTATGGAAACTAAGCCAGTTCTACTTTTCACCAGTTTGATAAATCTCCCCCAAACTGTATTTTCAAATTTGAACTCAAAGGGATTGGCTACATTCTGGTTACTGTTGATCAATGTGTATGTAAGATGACTATATGACACCAAGGTCCCACTCCGACAACTGGATGTTTTTTGTAGTCTGCAAATTGTGGGATCTGTAAAACATGGATACTGGCTGTGTGTGTTTCACATTTTGCATACGGCCTGCCCTATATTAGAAAGGCCTATTCGCACATGGTGTGCTGTCCGCATTTTTTGCGGCCCCATTCAAATTAACGGGTCTGCATCTGTTTCGCAAAATTGCAGGACGGATGTGGACACAAAAATAGGGCTGTGTATGAGCCCTTACTATTATAGCCATTGTTTGTGTTCTGTGCCATCTGCATACAGTTCCTGTCCACAAGATGGCTGCTGATAGAGGCAAAGCCTCCTCCTCTCTAACACACTACAACTGCACTACTCCAATCATTGCATTTGCTTATGGCAGGTGCTGTGTATTGGAATGGAGGAGACTGAGTGATCTGCCTGGCCACAAGACTTTCCATCAGCAGCCATTTTATGAACAGCTGAAATGACTTATCCAACAAGGGGACATCCCTTGTGAAATATAGAGGAGTGTGCAGAACTGCAACAAAGACTTTATTATAGCCATATAATCATATAACAAACACATTGGTCAACTGTAACCAGAAAGGGGTTCGTTGTAACTGAAACCGAAATGTTATGCGGGAGTATGTTAAAAAAAAAAAAAAAAAAAAAAAAAAAAAAAAAAGAGCTCATCTTAATGTATACTGTAAAATGATGCAAAGGTGCCTGCTGGACCAGAACGCACACTGAAGTAATTTCTATTGGGTACACAGAATTCATTTTCCTTTACTCCTTTGAAGATATTTACTGTAGCTCTTCCACAACATCCACTTTTGGTTACCCTGGGGCTAACAGGTTATACTACTCCATACACACAACAAACAAAAGGAGATATACGTGTGAGTAAAATCAAGATCTGAATATCTCTCGTGCATATAAGTGTTTAGGTAATTCGGCACATATATATGTTTTTTGCTTTATTTTGAGATTCCATTTGGAAAATTCCAGAAAGATTCAAAGCTTATGGACCAGGTCTACTGACAGAGAAGGCAAAGACCCCCATACACAAGTAAATGACAAGTCAACATGTTTACAGAAAAAAAAAAAAAGCGTAACAGCATGTAACGGTCTGTTCAAAGCTCCTGGCGTATGCCCTAAACTTATCCATAGGCACCCATACACCCAACGTATGCCAAATGAGTGTAGGCATCACCATACTTTTTTTTTTTAGCTATAGAGGAATGCATAGTGTATTTTTTAATGTATACCACAAAATATATATATATATATATATATATATATATATATATATATATATATATCTATCTATCTCTATCTATCTGTACAATGGAAATCAAGGACCCCTGCATGTCATACAGTCTATACATATATGTCTATACAGTGCACCTCTGAACAGAATAAAAAGAAGGAAAAGGTGAACAGACACTTAGTCTACAGGAGCTTCCATAATAATCTCTGTAGGCCAAAGTAATATTCACTTTCTTGTATAAAATATATACAAAAATCTTGACTTTTTGAGATGCTGGATTCTATATACTTTTCTCTAGCCGTCATTACTGGATATATCACAATATTACTATAGATATATTGTATTACTAACAGAATTGCCTAAGGCCCCTTTCACATGAGCGTGACGGATTAGGTCCGGATGCGTTCAGGAAAACTCGCACCATTTTGCAAGCAAGTTCAGTCAGTTTTGTCTGCGATTGCGGACAGTTGTACAGTCTTTTCTGCACGGGTGCAATGCGTTTTGATGCGTTTTTCATGCGTGTGATAAAAAAAACTGAAGGTTTAAATATAACATCTATTAGCAACCATCAGTGAAAAACGCATTGCATCCGCACTTGCTTCAGGATGCAATGTGTTTTTCACTGAAGCCCCATTCACGTCTATGGGGCCAGAGCTGTGTGAAAAACACAGAATATGGCCTCATGCACACGACTGTATGAAAAAACGGATCAGCAGAAAATACGGAAGACATCCTTGTGCATTCCGTATTTTGCAGAACGCAACAGCTGGCCCCTAACAGAACAGTACTATCCTTGTCCGTATTGCGGACAATAATAGGACATGTTCTTTCTTTTTGCGGGACGGAAATACAGACATACGGAAACGGAATGCAAATGGAGTACCTTCCATTTTTTTTGTGGACCCATTGAAATGAATGGTTCCGCATACGGTCCGCAAAAAAAAACAAAAACGGAACGGACGCGGAAAGAAAATACATTCGTGTGCATGATCCCTATAGAACATGCTGCGTTTTTCACACAACGCAGAACCGATGCGCGAAAAAAACGCTCATGTACACAGACCGAATGAAATGAATGGGTCATAATTCAGTGTGGGTGCTATGCATTCACGTCACGCATGCACCCGCACGGAAAACTCGCTCGTGTGAAAGGGGCCTTACAGTAGCCACATCTGAGGCAAGAAATACAGAATCTACGGGGAGGTTGAATACCAACATCAGCAGTAAATGAATATGAACAGTTTGCACTGCTAACTCTCCTACTCGCTGGGCTATCTGCCAATATAGTCTCTATTTGTTCAGTAGGACTAATTTATCTTTTCAAGGGAAACAAATCATAGTTTCTTCTTCAAATATCACATAGTTCATTCACATTCAACAGCTGTTCTACCATCAGCCATCTCTCCTGATTCCTCCATACACAAGTTCAGTTTGGGACTGCAGCACGCTTTAGTGCCCTCAGGTCTCTTCAGCACTATCCATTTCAGTTACTGGAAAGCTCTGACACACTAATCTAAGTCTAACCAATCCTGGCCTTTTACCTACAATTTTGTGTCAGAGACTGAAATTCATATCCGAGTGGTGCCAAAGGTGTTTGGGTGCTCCAAATGTACATTGATGTGATTTATGGTCATGTTTCTGTGGTATGTCAAAACATACAATAAAGAGGAGATACACCCAAAATGTTAGTGAATTTCAGTTATGCATCAAACTATGAGGTGTGTCCTTTGTATTTTGTAGGTAGGTCTCATGAATATATCCTTCTATTTTGGCAAATTACAGTACAGAAATTCTGTAGTGTATCTTTAGGCCTCTTCACATGAGCGAGTTTTCCCATCTGGAATGCGATCGGTTTTGCATCCGGACTGAACCCAAGTCAATGAATTCCATGGGTATATACATACAAGCATTGCTTTCCACTGAACAGCTTTGCTTTCAGGAAAAATCTCAGTGGGAGAGAGTTGTCAAACTGGTGTAAAGTAGAAATGGCTTAGTTGCCCATAGCAACCAAACAGATTCCACCTTTCATTTTTCACAGCTCCTTTGGAAAATGAAAGGTGGAATCTGATCAGTTGCTATGGGTAACTAAGCCAGTTCTACTTTACACCACTTTGATAAATGACTCCAAGCATGTTCTATATTTTCAGTTGATCACACAGCCCTGGCTCCATAGAAGGGAATGGGGCTGCATCCAGATGCAATGCGTTTTTCACTGATGATTGCTAGGATACGTTGAGAGGGTTTTCCGAGAGTATCTGATCGGTGGGGGCCTGCCGATCACCTGCTCACCAAGCACAGTGCCGTACATTGTATATTGACTTTGTATCGTGCTCAGCTGCATTCACTTCTATGGGGCTGAGCTGCTCCTAGGCCACATCGGCGATGAACTTGGCCTAGAAAAAGCAGAGAGAAGTCTGCGGTGCTCCCCATTCTTAAACGGGCAATTGGCGAGGATGCCTGGTGTTGGACCCCACCGATCAGATACTGATGACCTATCCGGAGTATAGTTTATCAGTATGGAAATCTCAGAAAAAGCTGTTTGTACCCGTGCAGAAAAAAAACGCAAGAAGATAACAGATTTACAGAAAACACCAAAATAAAACATTTTCACTGACAGAACTTGCACGAGTTCTAAATCGATTGTGTGTGACAAAGGCCTTAGGTTATGAAACACTTCTTTTACACGCCTGAGCAATTTGCTAATAAATCAGGCAAGCGCCTGGATTCTGCATTCTCTTAATCTCCCTGTCAGCAGATACCAGAAACACCTTTTACAATTCTGCTGAATTACTTTCCGCCATTTATCACAGCCTGTAACACTTCACTTTGGACATAAATATGTTAAAAGAATTGTCATTTATGAAAATCTACAGCAGATTTGTTCTCACAATAGTTATGACTGGTCATTTAAAGGAATAGTATCTAGGTATCGTCATGCTGCTCCAGGGCCCTTAGTTACAATTACAGTGCTGCACATGCTCAGTAGTGAAGACCAGAGGAGGAAGTTTACTACTGGGCTCAGAACTGTTAGAACAGGAAGACGGTATTAAAGGGGTTGTCTGGGAAAAAGTTACTTTTACAGGAGTCCGCAGTTTGGCTCTGCTACGGAAAGAATCATAGTTACCTGCTCTATTATTATTATTATAAGTTCTATCTAAGTATCCTGGTTTCTTACATGGCATTGAGAAAAAGCCCAAAGTTACCATTTTACTACAGTAAATGTGTAGTAAATGTGTTCGGCTTACTAACTCCACAGCCCTGCTTCCCAAGAAGAAATGTTTTGTGGTTTCCAACCGAATCCGTAACACAACAAAATAAATTGCTGCTGGTAGTTCGACTCTCATCGCTACGCTTAACAACAGTCTTTCAACCATATGTGTAGGTTAAGTATTTTCTAAGTCAGAATGCTCCGGAGATAAATCTGCCCCTCACAGTTTTCATTTCTCATTTAATTTTGCCACTTTTATGGAGTGAAAGTCGCAAACTGCACATACGCAACTTTTTAAATGATGTTTTAATATATGCGAATGAGGCTCTATGAGCAACGGGAGTGTTGCCATTACACCTAAAGGCTCTGCCCTCTGCAACTGCTGCGCCCTCTTCACTTTGATTGACAGGGCCAGAGGTGATGGCGTATTCATTGCCTGGCCCTTTCAATCAAAGGGGAGAGGGCACAGTAGTTGCAGAGAGAGCAGAGCCTCTAGGTGTAATGGAAACGCCCCCGCTGCTCCTAGAGGCTAACTTGCATATATTAAAACATCATCTTTCTCAGTAAAATGTGCACATATAAACATGAGACCAACACAGCATCCAAGCACACATGCAACAGGTCAGCCAGTTCATAGGTACAAATCTGTGGACCCTTAAGAAGTAATGGGAGACTTCTGCATCACTGAGTTCATATCAGTGTTATTGCTGTTGTTCCTCTGCTTTATAGAAAATAATCTGACAGTGCTGGACAGACCTCACAGACTATAATGGGGTCTGTCAGGTTTCAGTTAAGGAATCCACCATTTTACCAGACATAATAGCAAAACTTGAGGCGTTATATTGTCCAGCGTTTGGTCTGTAATGGAGGCTCCTAATGGAGACAGCAATGCAGTGGAAGGTCCGCAGCGGGAAAATCAGCACTAAAACTGCGGATTTTGCTGTAGGTTTTGGTGCGGAAATGCCACAGATCTCACCCTCCACATTTAATAAGGTGACGTCCACAACATAAATTGACATGGTGGATTTAAATTCCGCACTTCACATCAAGTTATGTGCAGATATTGTATTTTTTGGCAATGTGTGGATGAGATTTTAATAAATCTCATCCACTTCGACAGTGCTGTAAATGCTGCATGCAATTCCATTGTGGAAAAGTAGCGGTGATTACTCTACGTGTGGCCGTCCAGAAGCTGCATAATAAAGTGGGGAGGTGTCTGGACGATTCATTAGCACTGTTTCTGTACCACACTGGAAACTTATCAATGGAAGGCAATGCTTGCCTCTGTGAAAATACTACCAGATTTGTCGACTATTGCCCACCATCAGAGTTACACAGCTTATAAAAGATGAAAGCTACGGTAGTGGTTAGAAGCATAAGGCTTCACATCTGTATTACCCTTTCTGTTGCTCTAAGAGGAATAGAAAAGCAGTAGAGAAAAGAATGATATGTTAAATGAACTTAATGACAGACACAAAGGGAGCCCCTTCTGTTTCTAATATCCATCATTCATTGACCTCAATGTTATAAAAAAAACAAAAACTAGAACTGAAAGCTCCTTTCCGTCTTGTTTTCATTATTCTTGATGGTAGAACAAGTCCTGTAGAGGGTATTTTTTTCTCTCTTCAAAAATGACAGAAACATGACAAAACAGAGTGAAGCTGAAATCAATACGAACGTACTTCTCCCTCCCGCCCTCTTTTTTTCTTTTTTTGTTATTCTGTAACCCCTTAGTGACATGATATTTATGTTGTGCAGGTTGTTACAGACGTGGCGATGCCAAATGTGAGGGAGATTTTTTTTTTTTGAACAGCATATTTTCCATGGATTTTCCACATAGTCACAGCCTCCTGGAAACTACCCAAGGCTGGCTTGGGGCCTACATCAGACCTGAGTCAGCCTTTACACACATCAGCACCCTGTGATCGCATTTGCGGGGTGCCCATGGGAGACAGAGGGAGTCCATTTCCTCTGTCACCAATTTACATGCAGCGTACGCCATTGCATGCGGCATGTAAAGCGTTAAACAGCCTGGATCGGCACTCCTGCCAGTCCGGGCTGTTAGATTAGGAGTGCAGCTCTCATGTGAGAGCCGAGTCCCCGCTCCCCGTTGCACGAGTGCAACGCGTGCAGTGCGTTTAGACTAGGCCGCCGTGAAAAAGTGGAGGCCCAGCCTAAGGCCCCTTTAGTGACCGCCATAGGAAGGCGTATCGGTGGTCACTAAGGGGTCTTTCACACGAGCGGATCCTATATGCTCGTGTGCAGGGGTGGACTGGGAACTTAAAGTGGCCCTGGAAAAAATACTAAAAGTGGCCCCGGTTTTGTAGTCAGGTCCAAAATGATGGAAGGCAGGGCCAGCAATACCCTATTGTGGCAGATTATACCACCCCAACAGAGCCAAATACCACAGTCCATCACAAAATACTGCCAGCAGCACAAGACACATCCCCAAAAACTTCCACTGGCCAGCCGTGAGGAGGGCCCAGGTGGCCCCCAGGGCATGGGCCCACCGGGAAATTTCCCTGTAAGGTCTGTGGCCAATCTGCCACTGCTCGTGTGAAAGACCCCTAAGAGGTTAAAGGTACAAAACTGTGGAAATAATTGCAGCTGACATGGACTGTGGTCAGCCCTTTTCTCACTATTTGATTGACCAGTCCAGGGACTGGCACAGCAGAGAGGGACGGGCTGGTCACAGAAAGTGGCGGTGCTTGGGTACAAAAAGAGCAACATGGACAATCTTGGCACCAAGGTTCTAAAATGAATATTAGAAAAAAGTATAACTCAGGAATGGGGGACTCAGATCAACAAAAGAAAAACGGTGCTTTAATCATGTGAACTACAGATATATCTCTATGCAAACAATTGGACAGGGAGGACAATACGCTGTACAGTTCCTATGCAGAAGTGCTTTTTATTCTTTCCTATACACATCTACATGGCAATATTATATATTTGTATGCTAACCACAAATGCAGGCTCTAGACCGCTAGGTGCCATCAATAGTTGGCAGTAGGCACAGTGAACCAATGAGGGGCAGGCTCACTTGGGGCACCCAGCTGTCCCATGCTTGCAATTAGTATAATGAAGTCTGTAATACAGTAGTGAGCCCTGTCATGTGTATTTCATCTCCCCTCAGGCCCCATTCACATTTATGTGGCCGTTCTGTAAACCGCAAAGTTTGGATCCACAAAACATGGACACCAGCCATGTGAATCACACATTTTCCCCATGTGCAGGTCCCGCACTATGTTACAAATGCCTATTCTTGCCTGCAAAATGAATAATAGGATATGTTCCTTTTTTTTGCGGCGCTGCAGAATAGACATACAGATAGCCGCACTGAAATGAATGGATCCAAATTTGATTTAAAAAAATAGCACAACAAAAATACAGTCATGTGAATGGGGCCTTATTCCCCTTTCCTCCCACAGCAGTGCCTGCACACTGCAGCCAAGTGTCTATATATGAATATACAGTATGCGTGTGACTATGTGTGTCTATATATGCATCTGTGTGCGTGTATATATGTACATTATAAATTTACATGTGTCTATATAAGTATATATACACGTGTCTATGTTTCTATGTATTTGTGTATTAAAGAGGACCTTTCACTGGTGCGGGAGTTACAATATTAATTCCTGGCAGTGTAGGGCATTATTGGTAGATGTCAGGGCTCTTTTTTTTCCCAGATGTGCTGCTCTGTTCCCCCCGTTCACTTTTGCCACCCTGTATGCAAAATTAGTAGCATCGTTACAGGAAGGAGAAGACGGCAGTGTTTCTCAAGGGGCGTCTCCTTCTCCCTGACTGTGAGCTGCCTAATCGCAGCGGAGAGTGTCATAGCCAAGGAAAAGGTGAGCTTTTTTTTTCTCCCTGGCTGTGAAGCTGTCCACTGCAATTGGGCAGCATGCACACAGCAGTCTAGACTGTGTATTTCAGTGCAGCCTTGAGAGATGACACTGGGGGAATCGGAGGCAGTAGGAAAACAGAAAAAAAATAGTGATCTGGATTCCTTACCAGCAGTACTACACATGTATTACTGTAGATAACAGTCCAAAATTGGGGTAACATTCCCTTTAAGGCGCTTCATTCAGTCCCATTGCCACAGGTGTGTAAAGTCCAGCACATATCTAAGCACTGAACACTCAGCCATGGAGTGGAGCCCATGTAAAGTTACAGAATGAGGTTAACAAATGCAAAAACTGTGCGCCTGGAGCAGTGGAAACGAGTTCTATGGAATGATGAATCATGCTTCTCTATCTGCCAGTCTGATGGATGAGGTAGAGTTTTGGGAAATAGCAGGAGTACATTTCCTAACTGACTGCACTCTGCCAACTTTAAAGGGAATGTGTCATCAGAAAATGACCTATTGCTTAAATCACGTTTTTATGTTTAACATATTTTTTTTCCATGTCAACGTCTATATATAAAACAAAAACCATAAAATATGGAGATATCACCTCTTTGTACAGATAAGACAGGATCCACCAACAGATCATTGTCAGAGCTTATTTATTCTTTCCTTGTACAATGACCTCTCCACAGGTCACAGACAATGCCCAGAAAACTCTCCTACAGAAGTCAATGAGGTCCCCTCCTGACCATTGTGTCTATGGCCATATAGCTGCCCTAAAGCAATTTTCTAAATGATTTGTAAATGCTGTTAAGAAAAGCTCAGGCAAGATGGCTGCATCCCTGATCACGTTCAGGAAATAGAATAAAAAAAATCTGTAATCAGAAAATAAAAAGAGGGAATGTGTGTTATCTAGTTTTAAAGGGGTTGTCTCATCTCGCTGTTACTAGGCGAGATGAGACACCGTTTCCGACCACCTCCCGGCCGGGAAACAGCAGAGAGCTCTGACGCTCTGCTGTTTCTGTAGCTCTCATTGCCGTGCATGAAAGCTACAGAAACAGCGTAGCACAGAAAGCTATGGTGTTTCCCTAACCCAGAAACACCATAGCTTTCATGCACGGCAATGAGAGCTACAGAAACAGTAGAGTGTCGGAGCACTCTGCTGTTTCCCGGCCGGGTGGTGGTCGGAAACGGTGTCTCATCTCGCCTAGTAACAGCGAGATGAGACAACCCCTTTAACTGTAAAATACATTTTTGGTGACACATTTCCTTTAATGTTTAGTGGGTTGCTCTTTAGGGGCTTAATGCTTCAGCATATCAAGACATTTTGGACACTTGTATGCATCCAGCTTTGTGGTAACAATTTGGGAAAGGCTCTTTTCTGTTTCTGCACAAAGCAAGGACATTAAAGACATGGCTGGGCGAGTTTGGTGTGGACGAACTTGACTGGCCCGCACATAATCCTGATCTTAACCCCTCGAACATCTTTGGGATGAACTAGAAAAGAGATTGCCAGCCGGGCTCTCTCATCCACCATCAATGTATGACCTCACAAATGCTCTTCTGGATAACTGTAGAAGGTGTGTTTGTGTGTGTTTGCTGGGGTGGGGGTGGGCAACACCATATTAATGCCTATGGATTTAGAATGAGATGTCATAAAAACTCTTTTAGGTGTAACGTGTACGTGTTTCAATACTTCTGTCCATATAGTGTGTCTATATATGTACCTATAAGTGTATATATGTTCCTATATACTGTATATAGTAACAGGTGCCAGCTGTGTCCATTACACAATGGATGAAGAAGTGTACTTCTGGCACTGGAGCTAGCGAGTGCCAGCTGATTGTTGGAAGTGTAGTGTGCTGGATCAGATTGATGGCCTATCCCGAGGCCGTCAATATTAAAATCCTGGACAGCCACTTTGAGGCTAGCGTATGCTCACATCTATATAGTTATTGCTGTTATAGCAACAGAACACTATCAAGACTCAAGTGGTTCTATAATTTTGGGGTGACACAGGTTCCCTGAATTACTGTACATAAAATATGTATTTTTTAATGTCAGGTGCCTCATGAATTTCATGATCCTGGCATAGTTCATGAATCCTTATTTTGCATGGCTTAAGACATACAGCGACATCTGGATCAGCTTATGTAGGGCATCGCCACAGTTATCTGTTCACCTTGTCCTCTTGATTACTATTAGCGGGACTAAAGAGGCTCTGTCAGCATGATCAACCCTATTAAACCAGACCTACTACCTATTAGGGATCATGCTGACTAAAACAATACCTTTCTTTTGTCTGTATACTAAGCAGCTGCAGCGATATCTGCATTTTATTCATATGCAAATGAGTAAGCTGGAGCACTAGGGGGCGTGGCTGATTGCTTGGTGCACTGCTTTTGTAAAACCTTCTGTGCACTGCACTCCCCTTGATTGACAGGGCTAGACATCAGTATTTTGAGACATCAGTATGTTGAGTTGTGTCCTAGCATCTACATATCATATACACTACTTACTACAGCCTTAACATTGAGAAGATTGGATTTCTATACTTAGAAAGCTAATACATATTATTTCTGTATTCACAGGCACAATATATGATTATAATGAAACCAATATGTTTTAGCATTCTAAGTGTAGAAAAACATCTGTCTATATGGTAAGCCTACAGCTTGTTGCCAAGTGGTCAGCATTGCATGTAGTTAAAGTTCAAACATTATTCTCAATATGATAAGACTGTAGACTTTAACTTATATGGGTTAAATGAGGGAGCAGAAAACAAATCTGAAGGTCTCTCCCAAGATTCAAACCTGGGATCTCTACATGCAATGCTGACCACTTACATCCAGGATGTGGTCTTTCTATACTTAGAAAGCTAATACATATTACTGGTTTCATTATAATCATATATTTTTGCTGATAAAGAAACCAACAATATGTGGTAGCTTTATAAGCATAGAAAACCTCTATTCTCTATATGATAAGGCTATAGAAAGTAGTGTACATGATATGTACCTGCTAGGACAAAGCTCTGCCCTCAGCATGCTGATGTCTAGCCCTGTCAATCAAGGGGAGGGGAGAGTGCAGAGCACAGGGAATGTTACAAAAACAGTGCACCAGGGATTCTGCCCCGCCACCTGGTGCTCCAACTTGCATATGAATAAAAACTCTGATATCTCTGCAGCTGTTTGGCATACAGACAAAAGAAAGGTATCGTTTTAATCGGCATGATGGGATGATCATGCTGACAGCCTCTTCAACCCTTTCCCGGCCAACCCATGTAAATTTACGTCAGCGGTCAGGACTTTAAATATGGAGCCTGCTTGTGCATGCAGCGATGCTATAGCCTCAGGGTGCCTGCTGTTTTAAAGATCAATGATATGTCATATACATTTAAGCTTCAGATGCCGAGGTCAAATGTGACCACAGCATCTCTGCAGTTAAAGAACAGGAGCGTGTGCTCCCGGCCATACTCCGGCTCCCCCTGGCGGGGATCAATAGGAACATAGTGTAATTCTAATAGATTCCAATGCTAATACATTGGAGTCTATTAGAGAAGCAATCTGATGACTGCTTGCTATAGTTCCCTAGGGGAATAAAAAAATAAAAAATATGAAAATCCAAATTACCCCTCTTTCGCTCTTTAAAGTGAAAATACATAAACTACATCAAAAATTTACATCACGGGGATCGCTGAATGCACAAACGCCCACACTATTAAAATATAAAAATATTTATCCCGGCAAACAGCAAAACACAAAAAAAATTTAAAATGGCCGATTCACCATTTTTTGATCACTTTACCTTGCACAAAAAATGAGATAAAAAGTGATCAAAAAGTTTTACCAACCCCAGAATGGTATCAATGAAAAGTACAGATCGTCCCGCAAAAAAATGAGCCCCTACTCAGTACAGATAAAAATGAAAAAGTTATGAGGGTCAGAATATGGCAATACAAAGGAAAAATTAATTTTTTCCAAAGTTTTAATTTTTTTCAGTATTAAAAATCAAGAAAAACTATACATATGTTGTATCATTGTAATTGCAGTGACCCGGAGATTAAAAATAACAGGTCAGTTTTACCACAGGAAGCGGTGTAAAAAAAACAACAAAAAACTGTGGCGGAAAGGTGTTGTTGTTTTTTTTTTTGTTTAGAATTCCATTTGGAACTTTTTCCTCCTTCCCACCACATTGTGTGTAACCGTAGATGGTGCCATTAAAAAGCGCATCTTGTCCTGCAAAAAAACAAGCCCTTATATGACAATTTGAGTGGAAAAATAAAAAAAAGTTATGGCTTTGGGAGGGCTGGGAGTAAAAAATGAAAACAAAAAAAAATTAAAAATCGCCTGGTCTTGAAAGGGTTAAGCCAGCATATTGCCAGCAGTGCACATGAAAAATAGTATGGAGGGGCATATCAGGATCCAGAGGTCTGATAGCCCCTGCTCTGGAGTCTGTAGGCTATTGAGAGATATAATGTGACTTAGGCTCCATTTACACGTCCGCAGAATGTGTCTGCATCCGTTCCGCAGGTGCAGACCCATTCATTTTTAATGGGGCCACAAAAGATGCGGACGGCACAGTGTGTGCCAAAATGCGGAACGCAAAACACAAACGGACGTGTGAATGGACCCTTAAAGGGGTATTCCAGTTATTTCAAGCTATCTCCCTTCCATAGGAAAGGGGATAGCTACTAGACTGGTAGGGGTCTAACCAGGGGTGTAGCTATAGGGGATGCAGAGGTAGCACTCGCTATCGGATGCAGAAGCCTGAAGGGGTCCAAAGACCCTTGTGCCGCATAAGAAGACACACAAAGCACTAAGAGAAGGGGGGCCTAAGCTAAAGTCTTGCACCAGGGCCCATGAGGCTTTAGCTACGCCCCTGGGTCTAACCACTTTGACCTCCACCGATCACGAGAATACAGGAGAAATACCCCATGAGGTCCCCAATATGAATTGTACAGCAGGTTGAGCATGCATATTGCTGCTCCATTCATCTTTATGGGACTACTGGAGACAGCAGAGTACATCGATCGGCAATTTCTGGCACTCCCACAGAGATAAATGGAGCCTGCCATGCTATTTATTACAGGTGCCAGCGATCAGACCCCACAATCTGTTATCCCCTGTCCCAGGAATTAGCAACCTCTGGCACACCGGCTGTTGTGGAACTACAACTCCTAGCATGCCCTATTCACTTTTACAGGAGTTCCAAGAGCAGCCAATGAACTGTTCATGTGGGGAGTTGTAGTGGAGGTTGCTGATCTCTGCCCCATCCTGTAGATGGGGAATAACTTGAATTAACCAGAATACTCCTTTAATAAACGGAGTCCTGTCCATATTACATTGCATAGAGCAGGAATCAGCAACCTTCAGCACTGCAGCTGCTGTAAAAGTTTCTGTAGATCTGTGCAAATGCATTCCTACACAGACCAGCCCCTGGAGAGATCTGACACGTGCGGGGCTCTGGCATACATACATGTGCAGGGCTCTGGCATACATATATACATACATATATATATATATATATATATATATATATATATATATATATATATATATATTTGTGCAGGGCTCTGACATACATATATATTTGTGCAGGGCTTTGACATACATATATATTTGTGCAGGGCTCTGACATACATATAGATTTGTGCAGGGCTCTGACATACATATAGATTTGTGCAGGGCTCTGACATACATATAGATTTGTGCAGGGCTCTGACATACATATAGATTTGTGCAGGGCTCTGACATACATATAGATTTGTGCAGGGCTCTGACATACATATAGATTTGTGCAGGGCTCTGACATACATATAGATTTGTGCAGGGCTCTGACATACATATAGATTTGTGCAGGGCTCTGACATACATGTACACGGCCACTGGTCTTTATATTTTGAATTCAGCCTTATTGACAGCAACTGTTCATCCATCAAACTTAATCCAGACCTGATAATCAGCATTTGTCCTCAATAAGTATTGAATAGTGGAGGAATCCGGACGCGCTGTACAAGGCAGCATGGTATACATTACAGTATACAGGGGGTAGATTAGATACAGTAGTAAGACCGATAATGACACTGCAGCATAACTCACCTGCGGTAGAGCTGGGAGAGGATGGGAGTGACGCTGCTTTCAGTTCAGTCCGCTAATGAGTGCGGCGCCCAGGCTGCTCTAGTATCTCCTCCACTACCAGCGTAGTGATTGACAGACTCTGTGCCGACGTCATGATCACGTGACACATGTATCACTAGTTGAAGTTAGGCGATGCCGGAAGTGTTGATCACGTGAGACTGAAGTGCCAGTACAGGAGGAGGTGATGTGCGCTGCAGCAGCCTGTGTCATTCAGAGGTTGTATAGGTTTTATAGAATCAGTAAGTGCAGCAGAGCATAGCCATATATTCAGTGTGTGTGGAGTGTGTACTTCATAGCAGTTGATTTGTGCCCCACTTTCCCATGGGCAGGAAAACCTGTTTGATAGGTATCACTCTACCCCATTTCCTCCACACAGGATGTACTCTCAGGGCTCACTCACACAAACATATTTTTTCCGTTTCCGTGCTGTTCTTTGTTTTTTTTTGCGGCCCGTATGCAGATTGATTCACTAAGATGGGTCTGCATAAAAAAAGGAATTTACTAATTAGGGCCCATTCACACGAACATGGAGCACGGTCCGTGAAAACCTGGGCCGGGCACCTTCTGAGGGCAGGAGCGCACGGCGTCATTGGTTGCTATGACGCCATGCGCTTCCTGAGGCCGCCGCTGTACAGTGATACACTGTACACGCTCGTATAGAGTGTATCACCGTACAGCGGCGGCGGCGGCGGCAACCAATGATGCCGTGCGCTCCTGCCCTCAGAAGGAGCACGGTCCGGGATTTCACGGTCCGTGCTCCACGGTCGTGTGCAAGGGCCCTTACTCTCTGTACGTTCCATTTCTGTATGTGGACAGGGCTGTTCTGCAAAAAAAATATATAGAACATGTCCAATTATTGTCCGTATTGCAGACAAGTATAGGACAGTTCAATTATGGGCTGGATGTTCAGTTCCATAAAACGTGGAATGCACGCGGCCGGTATCCGTGTTTTGCGGGTCCGCAGTTTGCGAACTGCAAAGCAGGCAACGGTCGTGTGCATGAACCCTAAGACACAGTTTTATTCTATGCATTGAACAGAGTAAAATACACAGTATAAAGCTTGTTGGTTGTTTTCTTCCCTGTCTTGGAGCCATAACTTTTTTTATTTTTCCGTTTACATATCCATATAAGGGCTTGTTTTTTTACAGAACAAGTAGTACTTTCTAATGCCACCATTTAATATGACATACAATGTAGTGGGGAATTGGGGAAAAAAAATAAAAAATCCCCCCCCCCCACAGTTTTACAGGTTTTGCCCCTATAGACCTGTGCCCTTCATTCCCTGGGTCAGTACAATTACAAAGATACCACATATGTATAGGTTTTATGTGTTTAAATTTTATATTTATCACCATTCTGACCACCATAACCTTTTTATAGTTATGTCTACTGAGCTGTGTGGGGGCTCATTTTTTGCAGGATGATCTGTAGTTTTTATTGGTACCATTTTGGAGTGTGTCTTTTTGATCACATTTTATTCAATTTTTTGGGGTAAGAGAAGTGATGAAAAAACGGCTAATCGGCCATTTTGATACTTTTTTCCGTTATGTCATTCACCACATTTTTAAAATATTTTTATATTATAATAGTATGGGCGTTTTTAAGAGGCGGTGATGCCCATGATGTTTTTTATTTTTATTTTTTTCTTTATTTTTGTATTCTAAGGAAAGGGGGTAATTAACATTTTTAAATTTTTTTAACTTTTTTTTATATTTTAACCTTTTTTTTTATTTTTTGTAGCTCATCTAGCTCCTTTTTTGTAGCTCCTCACTAGTTTTTTTTTTTTGTTTGTTTTTTTTAAGATTGTTCCTATACTCCCATAGGAGTATAGTAAAATCTGTAATTGCTGATCTCCTATGTTGGCCTGTTATCCAACGTGGGAAGTGCAGCTCTAATACGTTGGGTCGCTTCAGAGAGACTCGGCTTATTAGAATTAATAAGCGATCAGATACTGATTACCATGGTCCGGTGGTTTAGGGACACGCCAAAAATGGCCATGTCCCTTCTTGGTGCAGTGTGTGGACAGCCACCTCTTGAAGTTTCATCCATTCAACGAAGCCAAGCCACTTGATGTGAACAGTTGTAGAGTCTGCTACGGCATATGTGGCAGATTTTGACAGCATCCAAATTTGCTGTGTTAATGGGCCCTTAAAACGCCAGATAAAGCACATGCTTATTTATTTTTTGCCTTTTTTTGTGGCTTTTTTAGGCATATTTTTGCAAGCTGTGTTTCTCTTGGCATCATTTTCTCTATAGAGGAAGTCAGAAAAACTGGCGCAAAATCCTGTGTGTGAAAACACCCTTAGGCCTCTTTCACACGAGCGTCGCGGATTTGTTCCGGATGCGTTGCGGATGCGTTGCGTTTTTAACGCTCGGATTGCATGCGGATGCGTTGCGTTGCGTTTTTAACGCACCCCCATTCATTTCTATGGAGCCAGGGCTGCGTGAAAAACGCAGAATATAGAACATGCTGCGTTTTTCACGCAACGCAGAAGTGATGCGTGAAAAAAAACGATCATGTGAAAAGCCCCATTAAAATGAATGGGTCAGGATTCAGTGCGGGTGCAATGCGTTCGCATCACGCATTGCATCTGCGCGGAAATCTCGCCCGTGTGAAAGGGGCCTTAGGGGTATGACTGTACGGTATAGCTGGCTGCATGCATAGAATTGTGCTGACATCGTTTGCTGTGGGTGGGCATGGTTTAGCTGCAAGCGGCCTCCAGCACCATGGGGGTCATACCGTAAGGAAACAACCTTTTTTAAGGATGCTGGGATTTTTTTTGTTTTTTCATCTTTGTATTTAAAAAGTTACTTTTTATTTTTTCCACTGTTATACCCTTAAAGGAAATCTGTCACATGATTTTAGTGTTTTAAACTAAAACTATAGCCATGTTCAGTAAAGTACCTTGAGTCTAGATGTGGTCTCCAATCTTTTTTTTCAGCTTCCGTTTTCGTTTTATTTGACTTTTTCTGACATGTAAATTTCCTCTGAAGGAGCCCAGAGGGGCGTTAGGGAGCCCAGTAACGCCCCCCTCCTGTGCCCAGCACGCCTTCTTCATGCTCCAAAACGCGCCTATTTAGGGACGGACTAACGGCCCATATTAGCATTGTAGGCCGCCGCCCCCCTCAACTGGAAACCACTCGCAGAGCTGCCTGCTTTGCCCGGCCGAAATCTCGCGAGATTTCGCCTGCGCGAGATTTCGGCCGGGCGAAGCAGGCAGCTCTGTGAGTGGTTTCCAGAGCTGCCGTGATGTAGTTGAGGGGGGCGGCAGCCTACAATGCTAATATGGGCCGTTAGTCCGTCCCTAAATAGGCGCGTTTTGGAGCATGAAGAAGGCGTGCTGGGCACAGGAGAGGGGCGTTACTGGGCTCCCTAACGCCCCTCTGGGCTCCTTCAGAGGAAATTTACATGTCAGAAAAAGTCAAATAAAACGAAAACGGAAGCTGAAAAAAAAGATTGGAGACCACATCTAGACTCAAGGTACTTTACTGAACATGGCTATAGTTTTAGTTTAAAACACTAAAATCATGTGACAGATTTCCTTTAAGAAGACTTATTTGCATTTTTAATGGTATTTTTTATAATTTTTACGTAAATGGTAAATAAAGCTGTGTGTAATCAAAAATTGGGATTTTTTTGTGTTTTTTACATTTTTTTTTTTTACATTTTTTTCATGTCCAGCAGACTTGAACATGCACATAATTGTCTGTTAGTTACTGAGTACAGAGAACAGAGAGTAGAACGAGACTGCCAGCACTAACAGTAAATGTACTATGTTCCTGTATACCTACTGTCAGTGCTAAGTGCTGTTCTCTCTGCACTCAGTAGCGAACAGGGAATACAGTTAAAGGAGCAGAGCTGCCAGGAGTCAGTGCGAGCAGCAAGTTAGATAGGCAGCGATGCAGGCAGAGGATGTTCGGACACATGGAGGTGGTGGCAGCACTAAGACAAGAAGCAATCAGTGTCATCCCATATCCGGACGATCTTTTAGTGATAGCGGACAGCAAGGGTTTATTGGAAAGCCATTTACAGATAGTACTGAACCACCTCCAATCGTTAGGGTGGATCATCAACTGGGAGAAATCAAACCTATCCCCAAATCCAGGTTTCTTCTTCGGTTTTCAGTTGCACTGTAAGGTCACACTCACCATTTCCCATTTACCTGTCTCCCGTTTGGAATCTCGTCAGCCCCCAGGATATTCACCAAAGTCATAACGGAAGTGGTAAAAAACCTTAGACAGCAGGGCACGCTTGTAATCCCATAACTAGACGATCTGTTAATAGTGGCAGTCAACAAAGATCTATTTCCAGGATCTTCTACAGATGGTCATGTCACACCTTCAGACCTTGGGATGGATGATAAATTGGGAGAAGTCCAGTCTTGTACAAGAAAATTCCCATCTTCAGAGATTGTTTCTTCCTGCTCAGAAAATTCGGGATCTAAAAGCCAAGATACACCATTTCCAGAGAAGGCCGATGTGCACAATCAAGTAAAGCATGAAGATTTTGGAAAATCCTGCCCTCATGTATAACCGCGGTAGGCTGGGCCCAGTTCCACATGAGACCCCTTCAACAATTTGTTCTCAGGAAATGGAACAGATAAAATCTCTTTCATCCAATTACAAAGAACTAAGAGCAATAGGGGAAGCCCTTAGGGCGGCACAAAGTCATTTAAAATATTGACTTGTCCTAATCCATTCGGAGAACTTAACAGCAGTAGCGTTCATTCAGAACCAAGGGGGGGGACAAGACACAGTCATCTACAAGACCTATCACACCAGATCTTCAGCTGGAAAACAGAACTGGCCTCTCTGGTGGCTGGGACCATGGAAGTGGTTTTTCCTATTGTGTGCAAACGCATCCACGGATGCTGGATTGCAGGGTGGTCGTAACTATGGAAATGTGCAGTGTATAATGTGATGAAAAAATGAGTCTAGCCAGCAAAAGAAGTAATCTAGAGAATAACAATATATATACACTTTATAAAAGCCATTTGCAGAAGTGAGACAACCCCTTACAGGAGAGGTTTAGGGTATGCAATCATCCTACACGCTGAGATGGAAGTCCAGTGGGAATATGACCAAAACCAGGAGGTTGTAAATACATTGCTTAAATTATGAATTAGTATTTTTTATTACCCTTTCTCTACAGATTTTAGAAAATTAAAGCAAACTATTCAGTACCAGTGGCATAGCTTTAGAGGTTACAGTGGTTGCAATTGCAAACCGGGCCCCTATGCCAGGGGTGCACTGCCAATTACTGTATAAAGCAAATACTAGTGAGCGCTTCCATTATGGCCCAGAGAAAATCCGAGAGCGTGACTGCAGGAGAGAGGCCAAGCAGGAGAGGTAAGTGAATTTATTTATTTTGGGTCTAATCTGAGGTTTGATGGGGTTCTGACATGGAGGTCTAAAGGGGCTCTGATCTGAAGTCTGATATGTGGGTCTATAAATAATAATCTGAAGTATCATAGCACTCAGGTTATATTGCAGTTTATTTCATCTATCTAATTTATTTAACCCGTTCAGTACCGGAGGTTTTTTCGGTCATGCATTTTCGTTTTGCGCTCCCTGCCTTCAAACAGCCATAACTCTTTTATTTTTCTGTTCACATAGCTGTATGAGGGCTTGTTTTTTGCGGGACAAGCTGTACTTTCCAACGCCACCATTTAATATTGCATATGGTGTAGTGGGAAGCGGGAAACAAATTCCAAATCAGGTGAAATTGCAAAAAAAAACGCTATTCCGCTACAGTTCTACGGGTTTCTTATTTACAGCGTTCGATGTGCATTAAAACTGACCCGTTACTTTCATTCTACTGGTCAGTACGAATCCGGCAATACCTAATATGTATAGCTTTTCCTGCGTTTTGATAGTGAAAAAATAATTAGAAAGTTGCCCTTTTTTTTTTCCTTGTCATATCTTGACCCCTATAACTTTTTGGTATTTATGTGTACAGAGCTGTATGGGGGCTCATTTTTTGCGGGACAATCTGAAGATTTTATTGATAGCATTCTGGGGTGTGTATGACTTTTTGATCACTTTTTATTTCATTTTTTTTAGAAAAAAAAGCGACAAAAAACGGCAAATCGCCATTTGGGCGCTTTTTTCCGCCACACAATTCGCCGTATTGGATTTTTTTTTATATATTTTAAAAGTACGGGCGTTTTCGGTCACGGTGATACCCATGATGTCTATATTTAGTGTTATTTAGGTATTTATTTTTTACTTATACGGAAAGGGGGGTGATTTGAACTTTTATATCTTTTTTATTTTTTATATATTTTTTTAACATTTTTTTTATATTTTTTTTTACTATTTGAAAGCTCTAATATGAGCTTATATATTGTGGCTTTTTTTTTTCTTTATGAGCAATCATGGATTTTCTAGACTCAGATAAATCTATGAATTGCTCATCTCTTATCCTGGCCTGCCATCTAGTGGCCAGAATAAGAATTGCACTTTGAAAACTGTAATCCTCACCAGCGAGGATTACAGTTTTCATACGGTGTACAGACACCCCGATTGGCCACACGGGGTGTCTGTACACCACCTGGAAGCGAACGCTTCCGGGTTTAGACGCAACTAGATGCCGTGATCACGGCATCTAATCGCCCAGGAAGACGCCGCCGATACAGTAAGTAGCGGCAAGTCTCTGCTGTTAGAAACAGCAGAGACTTGCCGGCCATGACGCCCGCCGCACCCGCGAGCGGGCGCCATGTGCCCGCATCGCCCCAGCGCCGTACATGTACGGCGCTGGTACTGTAAGGGTTAATCTATCCAGAAGTATTTAACAAAACATGGGCAACGTTTCGGTCCACCCTGGACCTTGTTCACAACCTTGTTGTGTGCTTTATCTCGAATAGTGGATAGCGTAGACGCCATCCACTATTCAAGACACAGCACACAACACAGCAATTAACGAGGTCCAGGGTGGACCGAAACATTGCCCATGTTTTGTTAAATACTTCCGGATGGATGGAATAAATGTCTAATTCCAATATAACCTGATTGCCGTAACTCTTCATATTATTATTTATAGATACCCCTTATCTCCGAGCACCAAGATTTGCAATGTGGAGTGCCATCCAACCTTTCTCTACTTGATATGGGGGTCTGACATGGAGGTCTAAAGGAGGTCTGATCTGAAATCTGATATGGGGGTATGGCATGGAAGTCTAAAGAGGCTCTTATCTGAAGTCTGAAATGGAGGTCTGACATGGAGGTCTTAAGGGGGTCTCATCTGAGGTGTGCTGTGGAGCTCTGATTTGAGGTCTGATATGGGGGTCTCATCTGAAAGGTAATGGGGTATATTTTGTTCTAGTGGACATTACAAGGGGGTATATTTTGCACTGGTGCACATTTGGGTTGTTTTTGCCCACAAAGATGCACATAGCCTTTAGGATCGTCAGTCTTAAAATTGGCTCTAACGTTAATGATTTAAATATGTTCCCTATTTTGTTTCAATCAATTTGATACCTAAGAATTATAGTCACGGGCGAATGGGGTGGCAATGTCAGTGGTTTGGATTGGAGTAGTTTCTTTTGTATTTTATACATTTTTGGTATATATAATATATATAATAAGTCCTGTAAGAGTGGAGCATAACAATACACTGTTCCTGATGTGAGAATCCATCACAAAATAACAGCATTATAACAAATAGTGTTGCCAAAGTGGAGCATAACAACACATTGTTTCCTGATGTGAGAATATATCACAAAATAATAACATTATAACAGTCAAGGGTCACTCCGATCCATATCTTGCCTCAGTGCCCCTATGTCACTGGTTTCCAGATGGGACTCAAACTGCTTTCTGTATTTACAAATTAATGTCCGATGCCTACCTCGACCAAGTAGCAGATGCAAGGCAGCCGCAGCGGAGAAGGTAACTCCTCCTCTGCTGCCTGGCGATTGGTTGGCTGCGAAGGCTGGGTCTGAGGAGTGGTGTGGCCTAATCTATGTAAGGAACGGCGCAAGGGCCCACGTTCACGGCCATCACAGCGCCGCGTGCTACCAGGCTGCTCTCCCGACATCAGTGGTGTGCGGCCGTTTATGTGCTGAAAAAGTATGAATGGGCTCCTGATGATTGACACAATAGGTGGTCAGAGAGAAACGCGTCGAGCCAGAATGTACTTGGTAGCTAGGGACGGACAGTAGCACAGTTTAGGAAGGCAGAAGAAAGCATCTAAATAGGTGTTGGTCCTTTCCACCGGGCTGGGCATGGTGTGAGCTGTTGCTGCATAAGACATCAATTGTTCAGCAACTACAGCCACTGCTAATGTCCAAAGCCGTTAGGTGCTACTGTTTGGTCCATTTGGTAATTTAACAGGGCGGGCTTAGGAGGTTCTGGTATTGATACAAGCAAAATCGCACCAGTTCCTCCAAGCAAATGATCCTGTTTTAATAGATCCTACACCAGCAGGTGTGTTATATTGTGATTGCATACACGCTGACCTGGATGTAGGATCTAGCTTGAACAGTTATTTAGCCACAGATTTTAATGTATATCTAATAAAGAGTTTTTTTAGTGTGTTCCAATCAGGCAGTTAATATAAGTCCTGTAAGAGGTCATAACATAAAAGACCTCTGGGGCACATTTACATTTTATCATTTTTTTTTACTTTGCAGTTTTGCTCACTTATTAGCTGCATTTAGAGTACATGCAGCATTCATAAGAGATTCTAGAGATGAATGATCGTTACTACAATCATTCATCCCCATATAGCGTTCTTGTTTGTCAGCAGCACATCCCTGTTTACACAGTCTGAAAGGCCACTGATGAATGAGGATTTTATGTGGCGCATGAAAGATAAGATTACCTGATGCACGAGCCTTTGCTCTTTTGTCAGGTGATTTGTGACACATTTACTTGGGGCAATTATCGGGAATGGGCGATATTGTCTCAATCTTTGGCACATGTAAAATGGCCCCATTTACAGGGGAAAATAACCCTGTGTCAAGACATTAGTCACTGGCAAAGCTGATCAGCTAAAGTACTAAAATACTAAAGTATGGCGTGGGATTAAAGCTCCTGCAGTCTTGTAGTCGCCGGCAGCCTGTGTCCCATCCTGAAAGGAACATACCTACCTGCTCCTCACTGCTCCCCACTGCTGCTGGCTCCTGCGTCGGTAATGAGTGCTACATCCCATTCACACTATATCCAGCACAGTGCTGTATATTGTATTGCGGTTGGGCTTAGTATTACATCACAGTGCACAGATTATGTGACCGATGATTGTGATATCACTGGCGTAGGAAGTTGGTCCACAGCTTATCAATGAGGATTCAGAGAGTTGGCACCCACTAATCAGATATTTATTGCTTATCCTTAGGGGTATTTCAGCAATATTTAAATCAGGACAACCCTTTTAAGGCCCCTTTCACACCTGCGGCAGGGGACTCCGGCAGGCTGTTCCGGCAGGGATTCGTGCTGCCGCAGGTGCACGTGTGGGGCCGGAACTATGCTCAGGCCCCATTCACTATAATGGGGGCGGGCCACTGATCCGGCCGCAGCACGGCAAACCCTGCCGAGAGGCGGTCAGAACAAAAGTACAGCATGTAAGTTATTACAAGATCTTCTACAAACATAATAATACATATCAAGTATAGGTTACCCGACCGTGGCACACAAATCCCCGATGCGCGTTTTGCCCTATCACTTCATCAGGAGGAATAACTGTTAGGCCACCAAACGAACTTTAAATACCTACCTAACAACCCCCGAATCTGTAACACCTGTCAGTCCATCCCATGCTTGATAGTCGCAACCGGAAGAGGTAAACCAGAAATGATGTCATAAGTGTGACCCTTATTCAATACATACATATCTTAATCCCATAAAAAGATTAATGATAAAATCCCAATTGGTAAAGGGGCTCATATATTGTTAAATTCATATTTGCAGCCAGCCCAAATAACAAGTACGGATAGTTCCCCGATGCGTACCCGAAGAGATGAACCGGAAGTTCCGATGCGTGTCACACTGGAACGTATCTGGAGCCACAGGACGCACCTCGGGACGCATCATGTAAAGGACCGCCTATATCTCAATGCGAACCAAAATAAGTAGACCAGAGGCTCAAATGCGTATCACGCTGGAACGCATCTAGAGCCACAGGGCACACTGCAAGCGTACGCATAAAGAACCAGGCGTACGCATGTTGAATGGCTCGCAATGTATTATAATGGATGTGCGTGCCATTTGGAGACATGTCCACATAAGTCTCGGGGAGACAATTTAAAAGATATATTGACAAAAAGTCACTATGTGGGAATGAGACCTAAACGTGCCTTTGGTTCTAAAGGCCCGAGATGGGGATGCCTACCATGCGGTAATTGTGTGGCATGTCCAAATATCGTACGTGCCACTACATTTATGGACTCAAGGGGGAACACAAAAGGAGAACGAGGGAACATGTTTTGGGTATTTATGCAGCTCGAGAAGGAAACAATGTAAATAACTTGAAAACCATTCCCCGTCATTTGAAATTGCAACATGACTGTAATGGAGCTCTCCTGAAGGTGACAGGAATTGATAAGATTGTGGTCAATAACCGTGGTGGCAAATGAAAACAACTGTTAGCCCAGAGAGAGATACGGTGGATTGTGACTTTAAATACTGTTACCCCACATGGCTTAAATGAAAATCTTAGTTTTGCTCCTTTTCTATAATTATCATTTGGATGGTTGGGTTGCTTGGGGCTGGCCTTCTGCTCGGGGTACAGACAGGGGTTTGGTATATGTTTTAATTATCTAGTTTTAATTTTATTATTGGACTGTTATATGTATGTACATCCATCTTTTAAAAAAAAACCAAAAACATTGGTCCTCTGGTGGGCGGACTGGTAGAGGATGATTATTGATGATCCAGTGTGTGTTCTTTTTGCAGATAATTTAATATCTAAGGAGTAAGCTGGTCTTCATTACTGTAGAAGGAGACTTCTCACCTTTTGACGTCTAATATACTGACGGGATGAGATTGGTTTCTGGAGGAGCGGTTAAAGGACTCACATTATTTGGATTTACATTTATTCCAATTGAATTTGTGATTATAATTGGAGATTTTACATACTATCACTTGGGCGTTATATTTTTTATACTTGTATATATTTTTTATATTGTATATCACGTGTGGTACTGGTTATATGCTGATTATTAGGTAATTGACACTGGGCACCTTGCACTTGCACTTTTGACACGTGTGGCACTGGTTCACGTTTTTTATTCACATCTAATAAAATATATTTTTGATTACATATGAAATAATGATGTTTGTCACTTTAATCATGTTTGCGAATAGGGTTTTCATGGAATCACGTTTATATATGATTTATCATGTTTTGGTGTATCATGCACTTTAATTATTTATGTAATTCTCTGTCTCCCCGAGACTTATGTGGACATGTCTCCAAATGGCTCGCACATCCATTATAGTAGACTGCGAGCCATTCAACATGTGTACGCCTGGTTCTTTATGCGTACGCTTGCAGTGTGCCCTGTGGCTCTAGATGCGTTCCAGCGTGATACACATTTGAGCCTCCGGTCTACTTATTTTGGTACGCATTGAGATATAGGCGGTCCTTTACGTGATGCGTCCCGAGGTGCGTCCTGTGGCTCCAGATGCATTCCAGTGTGACACGCATCGGAACTTCCGGTTCATCTCTTCGGGTTCACATCGGGGAACTATCCGTACTTGTTATTTGGGCTGGCTGCAAATATGAATTTCACAGTATATGAGCCCCTTTACGAATTGGGATTTTATCATTAATCTTTTTATTGTTTTATTGGATTAAGATATGTATGCATTGAATAAGGGTCACACTCATGACATCATTTCCGGTTTACCTCTTCCGGTTCCGACTATCCAGCATGGGATGGACTGACAGGTGTTACAGATTT
This sequence comes from Rhinella marina, assembly GCA_900303285.1. Classification (NCBI taxonomy): domain Eukaryota; kingdom Metazoa; phylum Chordata; class Amphibia; order Anura; family Bufonidae; genus Rhinella; species Rhinella marina. The sequence goes on from ONZH01008144.1 coordinate 103,285, forward strand.
GGGGGTTGTTAGGTGGGTATTTATAGTGCGTTTGGTGGCCTAAAAGTTATTCCTCCTGATGAAGCGATAGGGCGAAACATGCGTTGGGGATTTGTGTGCCACGGTCGGGTAACCTATACTTGATATGTATTATTATGTTTGTAGAAGATCTTGTAATAACTTGCACTATTAATATTGATTATATGTTGTAATATATATTGTGGTATTACCTCCGTGGTCCACATTGTTGGGTCAGCTATCATGTATCGGACCCATCCACCGCCTTAAAACTATGATATTTTATTCTTATTGGTATTTTAATGTATGACTTAATAAAGTTACTATATTTATACTTCATTGTACTGAGGGCTTTTTTGGTTTGAGATATTATTTGTATAGGGCCTGTTGTTAGCCCCACTACTATTTATTTGGTGCCCTGGTGTGTATATGTGAGTTGATGTGCTTCCCACCAAGCAACACCATTTAAATTAACAGGTTTTCAGTTGCAGATGTTTTCTTCAGCAAAATCCATCACGTGTAAAGGTTATCTAGACAAGAAAGGAGACCCTGCATCAAATATTCACTGCTAATGATCTGGGTTTTCAAAACTCCATTAACACAGAGTAGAAAATCCACATGCACTTATTAATGCATCATTATAATATCATATATAAATGTTTTCTTTTTACCATGACCATCATGTGTAAATCAGTGATAAAAGTACAATAACACCAACACTCTTAGAATTGCATCCATACACATGAAGCTCCAAATTCCATTAAAAGATCACTATACAGTGTCATTTCTGCTCTACGTTTTTACTTTAAAGGATTATCCGGTAAATTATCTTGATGACCTATCCTCTGGATATGTCATCATGATCAGATAGGCAGGTGTCCGAAACCCGAGACCCCTGCCGATCAGTTAGAAGAGGCCGGTACTCTATGAGTGCTGTGAGCTCTTCTTAGGCCATGTAACATCACCATACATCGGTCACATGCCCTAGTTGCAGCTGAGCCCCATTGAAGGGAATACAACACCATGAATTGTATTGCGCTAAATTGTATTCAACTGAGCTGCAATACCAAGCACAGCCGCTATACAAGGGCTCAAGTGACCGCGGCAGCTCCCTGTAACAGCTGATCGGCAGTGGTGCCAGGACTCCGACCCCGCCGATGTGGTAATGGTGACCTATCCTGAGGATACGTTTTTACTGCCATTGTCTTGGTTTTGTGGTGCTGTAATTGCCCACATGATTTTTACAGATTCATCACTTTATTTTACATGTTTCTCCTGTACAGACTGCTTTGGCAACTACAGCATCGCAAAACCTCACACATCACAGTAAAATGGATTTGATTTTCACTGTCTGGTTTTTGTTGTGTGTGTGTTTTTGTACTGCAACAAAAGTTGTATTGTGTAAACCCGGCCTATTTGTACTTACCATCTGTCTGTTTTTCCACCCAGTTGTTAATTAACGTTCTGCTCTTTTCTGCAGCTTGCAAAAAGTCCACTGCTTGAACTTCAGCTTGAAAATATTTCTCAAGTAGTTGGGAATATTGCTAGCAAGAGAGAGATATTCTTAGTCTATACACTTTAGACACTAAACTATTTACTATAACATCTCTATATTTCCTTTCAGGTAATTATCCATATATTAAAGCCATAAATTGTTGGTATAGATTTAGAACCCAAAAAGCCATATAAACCAATAAAAAGATCTTTATTGAATACCAATAAACTACATACAATTAAAAAAGCTCCGTACACTGGAAAATAAAGCAACAGGGACATCTGGTGGACTAAAAGTGGAACAGCGCCCACCTCCTGATTAAAATGCCAAACTTAGGCTAGTTTCACACTAGCAGCTTCTCCGGTGGACATGTCGTAGTTTTATTCCGGCTGCCTCTCGGCATGTTTGCCGTGCTGTGGCCGGAACTCTAGCCCGCCCCCATTATAGTGAATGGGGCTGGAGCGGCAGCAGCACGGATCCGGCAGGCTGTTCACCCGCCAGAACAGCCTGCCGTAGAAGCATGCCGCTAGTGTGAAAGTAGCCAAATAAGGCTACATTCACATCTCCGATTGCCAGCAGGCTGTTCCGGCAGTGTTGGATAGTACTGTTCACCGCCGGACCCCATAGACTAGCTCTCATGCAGGATCCCTGCCGAACCCCATTATAGGAGAGCTTTGAGTAATTTTTGTATGTAAGTTGTTTGGCATATTAATCAGGAGGTGGACACTGTTCCACTTTAAGACCACTAGGTGTCCCTGTTTTAGCTTTTTCAATTGTATGTATTTTATTGGTATTGATTCAATATCTGTAGTTTTTCATATTTTTTTTTCATAATTTTTTGGTTTATGTGGCTTTTTTTGGGTTCTATATTTATATGTAGCCAGCATTGATTTAGCTCTAGTTGAATATTGATATAGAGTTAATGATAAATCTGGTTCAGGTCAAGTTTATGCCATTATGTTAAAGAATATAATTACAAGAAGACTTTACTTAGATGTAGAGGTGTACTGTAGCTGTGGTACAGACAGAAATGTCTAACTTTTTTTTCCCATTTATATTTTATTAAGTATTTTTCTGAACAATATGTAAATCACAAAAAAGTGCAAGTAATAGAACAATCCAATACAATTGGATATTTGTAAAGCTCAACGTACCTCAAAAACAATAAAAAAGAAATACAAAATGAAACACAGTGTCTCTCCGTGTCCATTAAACTATCATGTGCTGTCGAGTGTCCTAAAGCTGCCAGCATCTCAAGAATTTGGCCACCGTATTGCGCTGAAGGGCGATTGAGTGCTCCAAAGCCCTGATCTCTTGTATCCGAGCACAGAGGTCCAAAGTCATAGGTGGGATGGCGCGCTTCCAAAAAAGGGAAATCAAACACTTTGCTGCGGTTAGTATGTCAAGGAGCAGCCTGGCACCGTGACCCCTCAATGTGGGTTGGACCACATTTAGAAGGAGAATGGATGGATCATTGGGAAGTGAAATATCCAAAATGACCTGTATCAAACTCTCACTTGCCTCTAGAAATGTCTAATTTTAATGTTTTTGGAGTTTTTCCTTTCTTGTATAACTTCTGTAAGGCCCCATTCACACGACCGTATGTACATTTCCGCATCTTATCCGCATTTTTGCGGATAAGATGCGGAACCATACAGACCCATTCATTTTTCCATAGGAGAAAAAAAATGCGGAATGCACACGGTGTGCATTCCGCATCCCGTATCTCACGGAAGTTCCCCCGCAAAAAAAATAAAAGATGTCCTATACTTGGCCGCAAAATCACGTCCGTGGCCCCATTAAAGTCAATAGGTCCGCAAAATTGTGGAACACTACGGAAGACTTTCCGTATGTCTTCCGTTCCATTTTCATATGGATCACGGAATACATACGGTCGTGTGAATGGGGCCTAAGGCTACATTAACACAACAGTAAAAAAAAAAGCACAAAAAATTAACATAGACATTTTCATGGCCATTTTGTATCAGTGTGCACATCCATTTTCTGGCTGTGTATCCATTTTAATGGTCGTTTTACATCCATTTTGCATCAGTTTTTAAGTGCTGTTAAAATGGCCTTTAAATATTATAGTTCATTGGATCTTTTTTTATATATCCCAATCTCGGCAGTGCTCTCAGAATGTTTAATGCTCTCCCACAATTCCCCCTGGACATCAAATTGCCCCTATAATTTCCTTAGCATGAATAATGGCCCCATAGTGTCCCCTCAGTATAAATAATGTCCCCTCAGTGTCCTGCAGTATGAATAATGGCCTCATAGTGCCCCCTTAATATAAATAATGTCCCCTTAGGGACCCTCAGTATATTTATGCTCCATTGTGCCCCCCAATATATAGATAAAGCCCCCCCAACCTTCTAGTGTTGACCGATCCATTAAAAAATTAAAAAACTCACCTCACCCACTTGCACGTGATGAAATAATCGCTCCTCACTGGGCAGCTGGACCTGAGCTCCCAGCATGATGATGTCATATCATGGTTCGTCACCATGCTAGGAGTGTCAGGTCCTGATGCCTTCAGTGAGGAGCCAGTGTCAAAGTGCATGTAAATTAATGAGGTGAGTATTTTTATTTTGATCCTTAAATGGCATTTTTTTAACAGTGTGCCAGTTTTTAACAGCCAATAGATGCACTCTTGTCTGAATGGCTGTTAAAAACGGCCCCATTCCATTTCAGTGTGGTCCGTCTGGACGTGAAAGTGACCAAAAATAGTACATCATATTTTTTTGATGGCTGCTATTCACTGGCCATTAAAAAACTGCCATATAAATAGCATCACTGACTTCAGCTGGTTTTAAAAAATTGGTGTGTGACATCCGTTACTTAAATGGTGGTCACACGGTCATTTTTCCACGCTTGTTAAGTGGGCTGGCTGTCCCTGATATAATGTCAGAGCCATGGTGTGTGCTCTAAGTCAGAAAGAGATCTCTCCCCACTTTTCTCTGACAAAATGTAATCCATCTCTTTCATAGATACATAGCAGGAAAGAGGGCTAGTACCATATTCTGGAATTGGCTACCTATGAGTTACTGTCTTAAAGAAGTCTTGGAAGTAAACAAGCTGGGGAAGAACGGAATGGGGCTTAGAGTACACGGCCATAGCCGCAGGGAGCAGGTAAGTATGAATCTTTCATTAGGTGATCCATGCTAGGGGCCAGAAATGAATAGCTAATAATTCAGTGAAAACACCTTTAAGTAGACCAGCTTTATATGGAGACTTAGGTAATGCTCCATGGGAAATGACTGAGAGAGAGATGAAGAGAACTGTTTCACTATGGCCACCTTCTGGAAGTGACTCCCTATGAGTCAATGTCCAGAAGGTGGAACGATTGAGAAGGTTATACTCTGGGAGAAATATGTTTGTATACTATTTTCTCATGGCACATTGGCATTAAGTTGCCATTCAAGGCTGGTCTCCTTAAGGAGGGCCTGTACCTTTCCTAAACTGCATCCAAGTCATCTCACCCAACCAGTATCCTACTGGGTATTTGCAGTGAGCCCTGATAGGGGAGCGGGGAATGGAAGTGATAGTTGGGTCTCTGAGGTTGGTGGTATTCACAAATCATGGTGGGCACACCCTTTCTTGTACTCCTTGGAGTAGTAAGTAAGCCTCCATACACACCTGGTCTCTTTAATGAGAGCCCCTACATCCCCTAAGCTACATACACATATTCACTGTCACCCTGAGAGAAGGAAACTGAATCTGCATATTCATCTTTCTTCATGAACAATTTTAAAGATAATTTATTCAATGTGTATTTCTGGTCATTTTTATAATGTCTCTTCTCTAATTTTCCATACTAAATACATCTGTACACAGAACATACATTTTATATAAGACAACTTACCTGAATGATTTGGAAGCTCTTTTCACTGGCTTTGTTCACACATCAGTTATTTGATCAGTTATTTTCATCAGTTATTGTGAGCCAAAACCAGGTGCAAGACAAAAGCACAGAACAGTTGCAGATATTTTCATTATACCTGATCTCTGTGTAGCCTCCACTCCTGGTTTTGGCTCACAATAACTGATAGAAATAACTGATGTGTAAACAAGGCCTAACCTGTTAGCTACCGTATTTTCATGGTATAACTATTGGAAGCCTGATTGATGCTTGAAGAAAATTCTTTAAAAACTTGAGGCGCATTTTGTATCTAAATACTATCGGAAGTATTTTCTGTAAAAAGCAGTCCTGGCACACAAACCCCACCAGTCCACATATGATATGGCCCCCGTTCCTTATCATGGAAGGTAAGTGGCGTGCAATGCACACTGTAGCAAATTTTCCTTTATTTGGTTACACCCCTCATCACATCATAGAAGACAAATGAAAAATAAAAACACCTCTTCAGACTGTCAGGGGCAAGCACACAATGCAGTACCAAATATATGCCACAATGCATTACATAGTACCTCGCAGTGGTGGGAAGTAAGTGCAGCATGAAATACCTCCCAGCAGCACCAAATAAATATCACAGTGCATCATAAGATACTTCCCAGCAGCGCCAAATAAATACTACAGTTCAGCACAAAATACCACCCAGCATTTCCACATAAATGGCACAGTGCAGCACAAATCAAAACCCCAAATAAATATTATAGTCCTATGAGTGCTAAATAAATGCCATAGTGCAGCATAAAATACCTCCAGCAGTGCAAAACAAAATGGTGCAGCAACACTTACAGCAGTATTGTTCCCATAACCACCCCTCCCCCACTGGCAGCAGCATTATTACCCCTAATCACTGTTCTCCCACTGAAAGAAGCATTATTAAACCTTACCACCCCTCCCCCACTGACAACAGCATTGTCAAGCCAACTGCCACCTCCCTCAGAGAAGGCTGCATGTGTGTCAAAGACTTCTCTAATCCCTTACCTCCTCTCCTGTCCTGCAGTGCTTCTCCAGACTCATTACTCAGTTCCACGATATCCCAGCCCATGCCTTTCCAACACTGCTCCAGTCCTCCCTGTTCTCAACTTCTTGTCCCAGATGGGTCACCACTTATTTGCTGAGCAGGCCAATTCTGACATTTCTGGTGCGAGCGAGATCATTTGAACCCATACATTTTGCATCAGGCAGTGTAAAAAGCAATTTAAATGAGAGCTGATTAACTTCAATCGATGTTCGTGTAGAAGCAACTATGGCGTTGCCATTACACCTGAAGACTATGACTATAGGAGAAGTCAGGGCTAGGTGTGATGAGAATTTGTCTGTCTGGCCCTCACAATCAAAGTGGAGAGGACATGGCGGTTGCAGAGAGACCTGAGCAGCTAGGAGTAACAGCAATGCCTTCATTGCTCCTACAGACCAATTTGCATATGTTAAAACTTATTTCTTCTCAGCAATGTGGGCACACAGCTATGGAGGACCCTGTCTGTGGGTATAGGTATAGTCACATGATCAACAAATCAAGCCATACAGGCTGATTACCTGATTTGACCCAGATAGATATTTACATGATAAAATATAACTTTTATTTAAATATATTATAACTCATTTGTTTGTGAGCTAATCAAAAAGGCATTACAAATAGACTGCTACTTGTGTCCAGTATCTGATGTGTTTGTATTCAATTACTCATAGCAAGGATGTGCACTCTCCCTGCTACATCACATAGGTGCTACTAACAGTTCACTGATGGCCAGTTACCTCAATGACTAACGTTAGAGCTACAACTATCTATTGATGAATGCTCCATTTGGCATACATGCTGTATTTATCAGACCTAAGGGCACAAGCAGACAGATCACTAAAACCTAAATACTGCCCCTCGACATGTTTCACCAGCTAAACCGGCTTCTTCAGGGGCCGGGCAGTTTCTAGGGAATTTTAACAAGAGGGCGAACATTAAAAAAGCGCCCCCCCCCCCAATCAAATAACACTGACTTATGCACAGCCCCCAGCCACCCTGCACACTATGCTACAGGGGTATAACTACCAGCAGGGTCGATTCTAGCTTTTCTGCTGCCTGAGGTGAAAAATGAAATGATGTTTTCTCTTTTTTGTTAAAGAGGCTCTGTCACTAGGTTTTAACCTATGTATTTAAATACATAGGTTAAAACCCCTTAACTAGTACAGTTAGAACATACCTGTATTGCAGAGTACAGTGCAGCGGTTGTGCTGAAAAAAGACCTTTAAACTTTATGTTAATGAGCCTTCGGAGCACCGGGGGGCGGGCTCTTTCTTCCTGAGCACCGCTTCTTCACCGCCCCCCGGGTCCCGAGGCTTTCCCCGATGCCGACGTCCACGCCCCTCTGAAAATTGATTGACAGACGGCCTAGCGCTGAAATCCCGCCGGCGCATGCGCAGAAGCGCTTGCAGTGCCGAACACCGCAAGCGCTTCCATCCTTGTGCGCACGCGCCGTCACTTCGCTGAACCCGGAAGTGACAGCGCGTGCGCACAAGGATGGAAGCGCTTGCGGTGTTCGGCACTGCAAGCGCTTCTGCGCATGCGCCGGCGGGATTTCAGCGCTAGGCCAAACGGCCTAGCGCTGTCAATCAATTTTCAGAGGGGCGTGGACGTCGGCATCGGGGAGAGCCTCGGGACCCAGGGGGCGGTGAAGAAGCGGTGCTCAGGAAGAAAGAGCCCGCCCCCCGGTGCTCCGAAGGCTCATTAACATAAAGTTTAAAGGTCTTTTTTCAGCACAACCGCTGCGCTGTACTCTGCAATACAGGTATGTTCTAACTGTACTAGTTAAGGGGTTTTAACCTATGTATTTAAATACATAGGTTAAAACCTAGTGACAGAGCCGCTTTAACCTGCTCACCGCAGTATTTGCAGTGGTGATCAGGTAAACAGAGCAGAGAAAGCAGTGCTCGTACAGGGACATACAGCTCCACATATGTACCTCTTACATCCAGTGACGTCTTCTCTGATGTAGATGTTCTCTTTCCTCATCTTCTCCTGTCAGACCAGACCGCCATGATGATTTCTTTCAGCCATCTCTTCTCTCTGCAGAGTTTGACAAACAGACATTTTAGTTTCCTACTTTTCAATCATCCTCCTCACTTTCTGAACATTCCATTTTGCCACCTCTAATACTGTGCCCCCCAAAACTATACTGTAGAAACAGTCCCCATAAAAATACTGGTACCACACAGATAGTGTGCCAGTACAAAAAATACCCCCTTACTGTTCAGATCAGACCCATATCAAACCTCAGATGAGACCCCCATCTCAGACCAGACCTTCATTAGACGTCTGTCAGACCCCATATCAGACCTCAGATCAGACCCCCATTAGACCTTCATGTCAGAACCCCCACCATCTCAGACCAACCCCCCCCATGGTATAAAACCTCAGACCAGACCCAAATCAGACCTCAGACCCCCCTTATCAGCCCTTCAGACCCCATTATCAGACCTCAGACCCCTTTTATCAGACCTCAGACCCCCTTATCAGCCCTTCAGACCCCATTATCAGACCTCAGACCCTTTTATCAGCTTTTCAGACCCCCTTATCAGACCTTAGACCCCCTTATCAGCCCTTCAGACCCCATTATCAGACCTCAGACCCCTTTTTATCAGCTTTTTCAGACCCCCTTATCAGCCCTTCAGACCCCCTTATCAGCCCTTCAGACCCCCTTATCAGCCCTTTAGACCCCCCTTATCACACCTCAGACCCCCCTTATCAGCCCTTCAGACCCCATTATCAGACCTCAGACCCCTTTTATCAGCCCTCAGACCCCTTTTATCAGACCTCAGACCCCCCTTATCAGCTTTTCAGACCTTCTTATCAGACCTTAGACCCCCTTATCAGACCTCAGACCCCTTATCAGCCCTTCAGACCCCCTTATCAGCCCTTCAGACCCCCTTATCAGCCTTCAGACCCCTTATCAGACCTCAGACCCCCTTATCAGCCCTTCAGGCCCCATTATCAGACCTCAGACCCCCCTTATCAGCTTTTCAGACCCCTTATCAGCCCTTCAGGACCCCATTATCAGACCTTAGACCCCCTTATCAGACCTCAGACCCCCGTATCAGCCCTTCAGACCCCCTTATCAGACCTCAGACCCCCTTATCAGCCTTCAGACCCCCCTTATCAGCCCTTCAGACCCCCCCTTATCAGACTCCCTTATCAGACCCCCCCTTATCAGTCCTCAGACCCCCCTTATCAGACCCCCTTATCGGCCTTTCAGACTCCCTTATCAGACTCCCAGACCCCTTATCAGACCTCAGATCAGACCTTCAGACCCCCATCGGCCATCAGACCCCCTTATTAGCCATTCAGACCCCCTTATTAGCCATCCAGACCCCTTATCACACCTCAGACCCCCCTTATCAGCCCTTCAGACCCCATTATCAGACCTCAGACCCCTTTTATCAGCCCTCAGACCCCTTTTATCAGACCTCAGACCCCCCTTATCAGCTTTTCAGACCCTCTTATCAGACCTTAGACCCCCTTATCAGACCTCAGACCCCCTTATCAGCCTTCAGACCCCATTATCAGACCTCAGACCCCCCTTATCAGACCTCAGACCCCCTTATCAGCCCTTCAGACCCCCTTATCAGCCCTTCGGACCCCCCTTATCAGACTCCCTTATCAGACCCCCCCCCTTATCACACCTCAGACCCCCCTTATCAGTCCTCAGACCCCCTTATCAGACCCCCTTATCGGCCTTTCAGACTCCCTTATCAGACTCCCTTATCAGACTCCCTTATCAGCCTTTCAGACCCCCTTATCAGACCTCAGATCAGACATTCAGACCCCCTTATTAGCCATTCAGACCCCCTTATCAGACCTCAGATCAGACCTTCAGACCCCCCATCGGCCCTTCAGACCCCCTTATTAGACATTCAGACCCCCTTATTAGCCATCCAGACCCCCTTATCAGACCTCAGATCAGACCTTCAGACCCCCCATCGGCCCTTCAGACCCCTTATTAGCCATTCAGACCCCCTTATTAGCCATCCAGACCCCCTTATCAGACCTCAGATCAGACTTAAAAAAAATAAATTAACTTACCTCTTCTTCTCAGCCGCTCCTCTCCTCTTCTGGTGGTCTCCTGTTGTCTCTTCTTCACAGGCCCGCGCTGCAGTCACCTGACCTTCTGCAGCGTCAGGTCAGAGAGCGCTCTGTACGTCCTGATGCTGCAGACAGCCAGGACACAGCAGCGCATACAGGCTGAGCTGCGCTGGGTTACTTACACTCCGGCTTCCTCCGGCTCCACAGGTCTTGTGAGCCGGAGAGCCGGAGCTGGTAAGTAACCCAGCGCAGCTCAGCCTGTATGAAGATACAAGGCAGCGCAGCGCCCCCCTCTTCTTCCCAGACACCTGCGCCCCGTGCGGTCGCACCCCTCGCCCACCTATAGAAACGGGCCTGTTCAGGGGTTTTGGGCTCCTTCCTCATACCAAACACCCCCCTCCCCCTCATGCCTCCTTACATCCACCTCTGGCACCAGTCAGAACAGTGTAGCTGTCACCGGTGATCATGAAAGGCAATATGTCCTGCTAGCTAGGATTGTTTGCTGTCTTAGAAGTGGCTATCTTTCCTGACCAGATCGGAGCTGATTGATGTCCTGCTGTAGGCCCCTCAGGACAATTACTTTGAATAAAAATCAATAACGAAACGTCTTCTTGCCCCAACCACCAGTGGCCCAACTCAGAAATAAAATTGTAGTGCAGTGCATTACCAGTGCAGATTAGTGCTGGGTTACTGCCAGTTTGGATTATCCCTAGGTTACTGCCAGGGTCAGGGCTTGTGACATAGGGTAAAAATCCTAGCAACTAGCAGAGTACTGAGCACTGGCAGACAAAAAGATCAGGGTAACAGACACGGGTTAGGTCAGACAGACTCAGGCAGAACACAGCTTGCAAATGGATAATAGCTCCTTCATAGGTTCCAGCAGACTAGAAAGACCCGACAGAACCTGTTGCTCAACCCGGGGTGGGACACACAACAAAGAATATATAGCAGGGCTGATTAGCCCAGTAGTAAACAGCTGAACACACAGGCTTATATTACATGCGCAGATCAGGCAGACAACTTTCCGACCACTGCCTGATCGTTAGTGGAGGAGAGCGCTGCTGTTACATGCAGCTATCTCCCAACACAATCTCGCTCGTCCTCATACTGAAACATTGTTCGCTGGCAGCAGATCGTGATTAGACAGCACCATTTGCTGCTAGCAAGGGGTGATTTTTATACCTGCTAAAAGATTAAACGATAAACTAGAGTTTGCCCGTTCATTGGGTTCAGCGGCAGTATTACACGCTTGTTGGCAATAATCTGCCCGATTATCTGCTACTGTAATATAAGCCTAAAAGGTTAATCCTATTAGTACTACCGCTGAGAGAGACAATGAACAATGGCCCTAATTCACACAAAGCCGATGCCCAAGCACACGAGACAGCAATGGCCATGAACTATCATTGTAACACATAGTATTGTCCCTCCTTCACCAAATTTTACACTTGGCACAATGCTAGCAGGCAGGTGATGTTTTCCTGGCATTTGTTAAACCCATACTCATCCATCAGAGTGCCCGAGATGTGCGATTCACCACTCCACAGAACACATCTCTACTACTCCAGAGTCAGCATACTTTACACCGCTCCATCTGACACTTGGTATTGTGCTTGGTGATGAAAGGCATGCGTGTAGCTACTCGGCCATGGAAATCCATGCCACAAAGCTCGCCGTGCAGTTTTTCTGCTGATGCTAATGATAGAAGTCTGGAGCTCTGCAGTTACTGAGCCAGCAGAGCTTTGGCAACTTTTATACACTATGCACTTCAAGACTCGGTGACCCTGCACTGTAACTTTACATGGTCTTACTTTGTGGCATCCTATTACAGTACTACACTCGAATCCAGTGAGCTCTATAGAAGTACACATTCTTTCACAAATGTTTGTAAAGGCAGACTTCATGGCTAGGCGCTGGATTTTATACACCTGTGGCAATGGGACTGAATGGGATCCCGGAATTTAGTTTTGTCCATGTAGTGTATTTGGGCCACAATTTATTTGACTGCTTTGGCTGTACCCATGACAAGCATCTATGAAATGATCGATGTTTGCCATCCTGCTGTATAGTGAGCGCTTTTGCTGCTGCAGCCTTTTAGGGGGCAGGGATCCCTGTTTCAGACTCACTGCCTTGGACTTGCATATGGCCATTTTGAATGTTAAAGAATCATATGGTTTGATATAACTGGTAACTGATTATCTGGTGGTGAAATGTTGGTAAGCTGTGGGCATTGGCCTTGGTTTCCTAATATAATTAAGGATGGTTTCACACTTTTTTTAAATGCCTTTTTTTCCCAGCTTTTTTTGCGGCAGCAAAAAACCACAACCAGGTGTTAACTGTTGACTAATAGGAAATCATGGAACATCCTACAAACACTTTTTTGTAACAGCATTGTAAGGCTGTTTCCTTGCGTTTTTCATTGAACTTGCCTTTTTTTCTAATCACAGCATGCTCTGGGCATGGTTATTTTTCAAATATTTTCCTAGAGTTTTCTCTATAGGGGAAAAAAAAAGCTGAAAAATGTTGTGCAAAAAAAAAAAAAATCATCACCCCATTTGTATGTAGGTGTCTGATACAATGGCTAATACTAGAACTTCAATAGGAATTATGTTGGACAGATTATCACCCTCATTTTCGTGAAAAAACCGAGTCTGTACCTCCTTTTGTGGGAAACTTACAAATGATGACAATTGCAAAGCATTTATTGTGTTTTATTTTGGTTTTTATAAATGAACAGCATAAAATATGTTCTGATAATGATATATGGAAATAAAGTCAGCCAAGAAACCCTAAAATACAGGCCATATCATATAATCAATGCCTAAACTGCAAAATCTGTGATTTTACTCTTTGCAAGAGAACGCCAATATAAAATATACATGTGAATTGTATGGCAAAACATACTTGAGTATATTTTGACATAGAATAATTAAAGTTTTCCAGTTTTATATAAAAAATGTATCCATTATATAATAAAAAGGTCATGCAACTGAATCCTTTCCTCATGGTTGTCAAGATCACTGCTTGCAAGAGATCGGGGAATACAAAGATGTACCACTTGTATGTACTGCGACATGTCTGTGTATTATATTATTCTCCTCCCACACAATATGCTACAGCTAATTCTACAGCTAAATCTGCATGCTTTAAATGTGATTTTGTTTGCCGATTTGCTGCAGCTTTCACCCTATGCACGGCAAAGGGTAAAATCCATAGTAAAAACCTGCACTGCATGTTAAAAGGGGTTGTCCCATGAAAAATATTCTAGTTATTCAGTGATATCCATCTGTATATAACGCTACCTTCTGTTATTTTTCTAATTTGTGTCCACCTCACTGAGGTGGACGCACCTGCTCAGTTACATCTTTCATCTGCCATCAAGTACAGTAGAAAGTATACAACTAGGGATGAGCGAACTTGTGTTTCAAGTTTGGCATACAACGTTCGGGTTATTTTAGATTTCGGTTATGGATTCCACTACCACGGACCATAACTTATTATCCATGGTAGCGGAATCCATAACGGAATTCTTAGATAACCCGAACCTTGTACGTCAAACTTGAAACACAAGTTTGCTCAGCACTATACACAAGCCATCTTGAAATAAATCTAGCAGAGCAATTGGAGGAAATAATAGGGAGATATCTGTATCCATGTAAGGCACAAAGTTGGTTCTAGCCAGTCTTGTTAGAAAGAGATTGTCATGTACTATATGATGTCTCATTTTCATCTTTTTTAAGTTACATGTAGATTTTTCTACAGCCTGTAACTTAGATCTGTTACAATCTCATCATTTGACTGTTACTGCATTATACAGTGGAATTTCCTTCCATGAATTCTGGCAGAGAATGGGCAGCGTTTCCATTACTTGAATATAGTCTGAGTCCTTCAACAGTGTATGAGGAAAATTGCTATGTAATGTCCTCAGCCGGTGAATGTGAGTGATGAAGATTTCTATAACGGAAGTCAATCTTGTTTGTATAAATTATTACAAAATACATATGTTTTATTCATACAAGCCCAGAAACGGCCTTTAATGAAAGCTTCTGTAGCTGCAAAAATAAAGTTAAGTAACTGCAACATTCCTATGTATTTGAAATAAGGCAATGATTACTCAGGCTGTATTGCTTGCATACTTAAAGCTTAACATCTTGCACTGAAAGTTGTGTAACAATTGTTATATTTCAAAATGCAGTGCATCTAAATTGAAGAAATTTAGTACTCTAACAAGCTGATACATTGTTGCCACTATTACCAGTTTAGTATGATTGGATTTGAAGAAACTGTAAACTGCATCACTGAACGTAAAGCAAAGGAGTTTGTGTAGAAAAACAACAAACAATTTTGAAGCATTTTATAAAAAAATTAAAATGGGGTTGATTTTGGAGCAGTTTGCACCAATAAAAAAAACTAGTATACATTGATTAAGTGGAACTGAAAAGAGGCATGGAATGGGGTGTGCCACCATGCTAAAAAAAAAAAAAAAACTGGCAAAATGTTGCCATTTTGGAGTAAACAAAGCTAACAAATATGTGGTGGAAACTTAACTAAACACCCCAGATGCCCCGGACACTGTGATAATTTTGGCAAAGTTGAAGACTGTATAAGTTTACTCTGTCTTACTTTTAGACAGTATAAGTAAATGTGAGCCAATGGGGCAGATTTCTAATAGTGTCGCATTTTACACTGTCTAAGAATATGAATTATCAAACAATTTTACTAGTCTGGCATATGGACCTTTATACATCTTTGGTGTAGCTTTACTCCAAAAATGCGTAAAAAATGTAGGCACATGGATTCACATTTAGGTCACACCCCATTCTTGTGAAATCACAAAATGAGTAAAAAGTGTAGAAAAGGTAGCAATTCTGCCCAATGTGTTTAGTTCTTTCTTCATCTGACTAAATTCTATCACATTTTTATACACCTTTTTGTCACCCCTTCAATTCTGCTATGGTCAGTATTGAAAAGGTCTTCAATGTTGGTGTTACACTCGCAATGTCACTGTCAAACACAGCCACCGCTATCTGGGATTTCAGAATATTAAATTGAGTAGCATATCCAGACAATGAAACGCGTACAGTATGTAATTTATACAGTTTTGTCATCTAGTACAGGAAAAACCACTTGTCTGATCCCTGCATAGAGTTGTGGAAATGTCAAAGAAATGTAGGTTAAGGCAGGTTCAAAGATTAAGACCACTTGTGGTGTATTAGAGATTTACAGTGAGGATTCCGCACCAAAAAGTTGCCATACAGCAAATTCAAATAAAAGGCATTATAGGTTCAATTCATGCATAAAAAATCAGCAGTGAGTTCAGAGCATGCGGTGGATCTTAAAGTCCACAACATGCTTGAAGCTGCCAGAGATTAGTTCTCATGAATTGTTCATAGATTTCACCTACTGTTTACTGAGAAGTAAAACTGACAGCACGTAAAATTACATTTGAATATATTTGGATTTACTATAGATTTTAAAAGGGTTGAGCTATGGGGAAGCTCTGCAGTGTGTAGATCCAGCCCTAAGGGGAAGTGAATCTACCAAAGAACAGGATGGAGCGGCTTTGCTTGTGTATTATAAAGAAAAGGAAAGGATGATCACAAGTGAATCTTGGTATCATACATAGCGTATAGTGAGGGGATCCTGTAGCAGCAGCCGCCTCTGTGCCCTCCTCATTAACCTCTACAAAAGATTTATGGAATACTTTAGACAGAACTAAATCACGATCACCAGACATCCCTGCAAGATCACATTTGTCTTCATCAAAGGCGTCAGTCATGCCTAAACCTCCAAGCACAGATTTGAGATCGTAGTAGTTTTCCAGCTTGAATCTAGGCAAAAAGAGTTCCACTTCGGTTCTGTTCATGTTGTCTGGATTTGTCAGCTCTGCAAATTTCTCATAAGTGAGTTCCTGTTCAAGCTGGAAATAAAAAAACAAACATGAAAACATATTACGTTATTATTAACCAAATGTACACATGAAGTCGATGAGAGGGCGAGAAATAAAACGCACACTCAAGATTATGATGATTGGCGTTCAACAATTAACAAATACATCCCAGTTTTATAAGAATTTATAACAAAGCTCTGTTCTCCAGCATCATGACTTCTCTTCATCAGGGATCCATGACCGCTGTGACAGATCAGTATTGACCTATAAAGGGGTCAGTCAGGTTTCCATTGGGGTTCTGGTGGTTTTAACCCCTTGGCGACCAGCGCCATAATAGTACGGCGCTGCGACAAGGTGCTAGACGCCCAGCGCCGTACTATTACTGAGCGCTGTTCTCCCGGCTCCCGGGCGTAATCGCCGCGGGACTCGGGTGTCATGGCTGCACTGCTCGACAGGCAGCCATGTCGGGTAAGGGGGGGGGGGGCGGTGTTTTCGCCCTCCTGCAGCTCCGGTGGCTGCGATTGGCCGGATTCCATAGGCCGGCCCATCGCAGCTCCCGGAAGCAACCGGAGCTGCAGAGGAAGCAGGGTCCGGTCATTTGAAGGTGACAGGTGCTGAACAAGTCAGCACCTGTCCTCCCAGAGGTCAGGCAGGGGACTCCAATGTTTTGGGTCCCCTGCCAGCGCTGCCATTGGCTGGAGCAACGCTCCAGCCAATGGCAGCGCTACAGCTGCACAGGAAGAGGCTGAACCTTCCTGCATGCAGCCATTCTAGCTGGAGACTGCATGCTGGAAGGTTCTGCGCTTTTCTGTGTGCTGTTGGCTTGCTGGGACTTGTGGTGCACCACCACTTCTTGCTGATTTTTGGCTGCTGAAAAGAAGAAGAAAAGAAGAAAAGAAGAAGAAGAACAGAAGAAGAACAGAAGAAGAACAGAAGAAAGAAGAAGTTACAGATCCCTAACCCACCCTCTGTCCCTGTCCCCTCCTGTCCCCCCGTCCCCCCCTCCCTTCCCCTACCCCTCCCGTCCTTTTTTTTACGGACGCCACTTGGTCCGTGTGTTTTTTGTCTTTTTTTTTTACTTTTTAACAATTTTTCAGGCTCCGCACCGCTTTTTCTGCGTGCGAGCTGTGACCGCCCAGTGCTTTTCAGTGCATACCTGCCTGATCAGCACCTGGGATCATTTTTTTCATTTTTGTGGTGAAAAAAGAAGTTACTACAGTTAGGGTTTTATATAAATATATATAGAGCTCCATATCTCTATATATATAGATATAAGTTAAATTTTTAGCCAGTGAATTTTTTATCTACAGTATTTGCACGCACACACGTTTTGTGTGCGTGCGTGCTGCGTTAGCACATTTTTTGAGAGTCTAGGTATTGTCAGTCAGAGATATATCATATATATATAAAAATCCATATATATATATATATATATATATACACATTTCAGTTAGTGTCAGTGTAGGTTTTTGCACGTACGCACTGTATCTGCGTACGTGCAGTTTGCAGAGGACTGTAGTGAATTTTTTTCACTACAGTTTCTGCACTCACACACCATCTGTGTGCGTGCGTGCTGTGAAGCAGCATCTGCATATTTTTGTGAGTTTTTTTTTTTTTACTTGTGTGAAAAAAAAAAAACACAGTTCAGTGGTAGATAGATAAATTTCAGTTTAGTGGCAGTTTAGGTTTTTGCACGAACGCACAGTATCTGCGTACGTGCTGTTTGCAGAGGACTGCAGTGAATTTTTTCACTACAGTTTCTGCACTCACACACCATCTGCGTGCGTGCGTGCGTGCGTGCGTGCTGTGAAAGCAGCATCTGCATATTTTTTTTTTTTTTTTTTTACTTGTGTTAAAAAAAACAAACACACAGTAGTGGTAGTTAGATAAATTTCAGTTAGTGGCAGTTTAGTTGTTTGCACGGGGGGGGGGGGAACGCATAGTATCTGCGTACGTGCTGTTTGCAGAGGACTGCAGTGAATTTTTTCACTACAGTTTCTGCACTCACACACCATCTGTGTGCGTGCGTGCTGTGAAAGCAGCATCTGCATATTTTTGGCGGGTTTTTTTTTTACTTGTGTGAAAAAAAAAAACACAGTTAGTGGTAGTTAGATAAATTTCAAAGTTTAGATTTTTGCACGTGTTCTGCGTACGTGCATTTTTTTTTTATTTGAAGACTTTTATTACTGAAAAGACTTTTTTTTT
>ONZH01008145.1:0-15423 GCA_900303285.1 Rhinella marina
AAGGGGATGAAACGCGTTATTAAAGCTGCCCTACGTCTGGTTTGTCCTCCGCGTTTCACCTGTGGGAGAGGTACGGGACCCAGACTGTGCGCCTCTTCTGATTGTCCCCCCTGTAAAGTGAGTTTATTTGACCCTTGATTCTAACGTCTTGGGTAGAGCGCCCACTGTAGACATCTTGGCGGCTGACGTCCATGTCCGTATGTATGAGACAGAAACAAAAGGAGAAAAAAAAAATAGCAGATAGAAAGCACTGTTTGTATCTTTTATTAAACCGATATAAAAATTGTACAAAATATTTCCTTACAAACAATTTAAAACACCATTTACATAATTTATCACCCAAACACTATCAATTAAAAAAATAATAATAATAATAATCAAAAACAAACTGTATAAAAGTTATATGTGAAGATTTAAAGTCCTTGTATCACCGATCAACCAGACACCGTGCCTTGTAGGACTGGGACTGAATGTAATAAACATTCACTTTTTTCTGGAGGAAAAAGGGTTTTGAATCCATATACAAATGAGCAGTTAAGTGCACCGAGGGCGGGCCCAAGCCACTCTGTGCACCCTTGCTCCTCCTACTTCTGCTGCCAGCCCCTCCCTCTCCATTCAAGATTGACAGAATAGGTTCTCGCATAGTCAAGTCTGAGCCACTGTGATAAATGTGGCGCGTTTTAAGACTGACTGGTCGGCTTAAAGAGGTTGTTCAGGCTTCTCACAGCAGGCAGGGGTCCGACGCCGATCGGCTGTTTGTGGACACAACGCGTTCTGTTTCCCTTCTCTCTTCCTGTCTGCGGCTGTATGTCTATGCTCATATTATACGTGGCTTATTATGTTGCAGTCGGGTTACTGGAATTTTTTTTTTTTTTTATGGGGGGTTGGGTTTATATATAATGGGTGCACTTGGACACCCCCAGTTTGTCACGTATCTCCTTTTTGGGCAACTTTTTTTCAATTATGCAGGTTCTTCTGCAAGTAAATGATCCTCGGAGCCCTGTTGCTTGGACCCATGTGAGCGTCTGTCACCGCCATTCGCATCGGAATGAAGACCATTGAAATCACAGACATGCCAGGTCCAGAAAATCATGGGACGGTCCCTCCAATGGCTCCTCTGCACTAAAAGTCCATATAGTTAGGGTTCTCCAAAGAAGACAACACCTGCATCACTTTATGATCATGAGAGTATGAAGGCGGGGACCCCAACTTATCCTGATAAATGAAGGGGCCGCAGCAGTAGTAGTTTTAGTGCTGCAGTGCTAAACTACCAGTCACTCTCCGCGCACCCCATCACTTCAAGATCATGGGGGACCAGGTATCCAGACCTCCACGGATCATAAAGTGATGGCATATCTCCACTGTATAACATAGGAATAACCAATAAGACCTTTAAAAAATTTACAAAATTAGTAAAAAAAAAATCAGATTATGGAAAAAACCCAAAGTGTCTGTGAGGCCTAATGACAGTATACTGAAGAGGTCAGTGTCCTCAGAGCCCTACCGAACCCGGTGTGA
Source organism: Rhinella marina (assembly GCA_900303285.1). Taxonomy (NCBI): domain Eukaryota; kingdom Metazoa; phylum Chordata; class Amphibia; order Anura; family Bufonidae; genus Rhinella; species Rhinella marina. The sequence continues at coordinate 1,519 of ONZH01008145.1, forward strand.
CGTGTGGTCAGATACCACAGCACCGCCATCAGCTTTGGTGCAGCTTGGAGGACGAGGAGTGGGACACCGGGACCGTGGTGAGGACCTGGTTCTGAAAGACAAAGATTTTCACTCTCTCGAAGACCCAGAGGAAGATGAGCAGGACGCTGACATACTGGATCCAGGCGAATTTGATCATCTCCCAGAAGCCGGGCTGATACGTGCTGCCGACTGTTAAGGACGAAACACCAGATGATGGACCGCAGGAAATGAGAGAAAATGGGAAGAAGGAGGAGGAGAGGAAATGAGGGGGAAATAGAAGAAATATGTGCATTTCTTTCATGAAACATTTGGTGAACAGAAGCAGGAGATGAAACTGATGGAGCGGAGCTGGTGGACCGCCACCTTGCGTACTTATGTGTGCGGCAACTGCAAAACTTTCCTCGTCCCGCCAGAATCACATAGTGTCCTGTACTGGAAGTGTCTCATCCATGTAACCACGTATAGCCATGGTTGTCTCATCATGGACAATGTGGGTATATCGCGGTGGGACCCGCACCTGTATCAAGAATGGAGCTCCGCAAGGTGGCGGCTGGAGGATTCCGGTCCCGCCACCACCAAGCCGGCTCCCCATAGAAGTGAATGGGATCGCACCGCGCATGACCGGCCACCGCTCCCATTCACTTCTATGGGTTCGGCTATTTTCGCCGGTCTCATAGAAAATGAATGGAGGGCGGTTGCGCATATGCGCAGTGAGCCCTCCTTCACTTTCGGAGCTCTGTTCTCTATACAGGTGCAGGACCCGCACCTATAAGACAATGGGGGCATATCCTAGCGATATACCCCCATTGTCCGAGATTGGACAACCCCTTTAAGGTCTCAATAACTACTCATGACCGAACCTTCACTGCACATACTGACCACCATAAAGCCCAATTACCACAATGCAAAACCACCTTGAAGGGATATTCCTGTCTTAGACATTTATGGCATATCCACAGGATGTCTGAGAGATGTGGGTCCCACGTGAACTGAGCTTTTCTTCTTTGAGAGTCATCATGGATCCCAGAGACACGAGTGACCACTTCACCATTCATTCCCTGCCTGGATGCAGCAGCTACCTCACCAGCAGGGACGGGGAGTCATAGGACCCCCCATTCTGGACACAGGAGCACATTCCGTCGTATCTATCCTGTGGGGGATGGAAGAGCCTTTCAACCACCTGTTCTGCCCAGGCAGTGTGAAAAGTAGATAACTGGAGGGGGAGGGCTGATAGAAACATGCAATTGGTCTTGTTTGAAAGCTGACAGTCCAGGCTTTCATACAAGGCCAGCTAAAGTCAACAGAGAAGAAATCACTGTAAGAAATCAAGTCAGGAATAATCACAAGTGAAACCTGTTTTTACTTTAATTTTTAGCTGCATTCACAGAATCCTGATTTCTATCAGTGATATCTTCCTCTGTCCTTGCTGTGATTCTGGTATTATTCGAAAGCTTTTAATGTCTGCTTTCAAACAAGACCAGTTGCATCTTTCTAGCTGCTACCATTCAGGAGGTAGCAGCAGCATCTAAAGCAGCCCTCCCCCCTCCAGGTAGCTACTTTTCCCACTGCTGGAGCTCCACTCTGGCAAAACAGTTAGGGGGTTAAAGGAGAACTCCACCAAGCTGAGAGGTTAAATAAACTGCCTGTAGGCAGAGGGCGAGCTGCAGCTTATATTGGCTAATCCATGACTGTCCATACCATTTCTGCTATAGTGATCAATAGAGCCCTAGACAACTCCACTGTAGGTGGGGCTCCAATTGAGCTGCAGAGCCAAGATAAGAAGGTGCAAAGTGCTGGAGCTATACCGTGCAAGTAAAGACGGTTCCCTGACGACGAGCTTCCCCTTCTGGTAACTATTCCATTGTGATCTTTACCTTGAAACAGACTTTTGATTGTTTTACGTCTTCTGTTCTATCAATGTCAACATCCCCGAAACATGTCAGTTATTGATCGTAACATGTCACTGAACCCGTGATATTTCTGGAAGGGAACGTTTCCATTCTCTCCCTATGATGACAACTGTTTGCAGATCTTTGTAGGACGCACAGTCCCATTGTTCCCCTTATCTTTCTTACACAGATCGATTCTGCTCCTCTAATGGGGAACAACAAAGGTGTAAAGATTTTGAGAGCAGTCTATTTCCACACCTCTCAGCAGGGGTTGCCGTGCTGCGGCCGGATCGGCGGCCCGCCACCATTACAGTGAATGGGGCCCGGAGAGTAGTTCCGGCCCCACACATGCACCTGCGGCAGCACGGATCCGGCGGGCTGTTCACCCACCGGAAGAGCCTGCCAGAGCCCCGTGCCGCAGGTGTAAAAGGGGCCTAAATCTATCCCCGCCCGCTTTACGACTTTCTTGCACCAGTCTTCTTGTGTAAAGGGGTCGATAAATGTCCCCTTTGCTGTTTTTCTAATAGATTGAGGATTCCTTAAACAAAAATGGCTGCAACAAACAAAGGATATGAAATGGTCTCCACAGGGTAACGGATGACGGCCTGGACCACAAATGGGTCAGAAGAGCCTCTGCCCACAAGCCATATGGGGTTGGGATTGGTCAAGACTGTAGTCACTGCAATGATACAAAGTATATATTAATATCTATACAGGACGGATGGAGATAACCACAGAAAACTGGTAAGAAAAAATGAGGTTTTAATATATGCAAAATGAGCCTCTAGGAGCAATGGGGGCGTCGCCGTTACACCTAGAGGCTCTGCTCTCTCTGCAACTGCCGCGCCCTCTGCACTTTTATTGACAGGACCAGACGTGATCACATTTACACTGCCCGGTCCTGTCAATCAAAGTGCAGAGAGATCAGAGCCTCTAGGTGTAATGGTAACGCCCCCGGTGCTCCTAGAGGCTCATTTGCATATAGTAAAACATCATATTTTCTCAGCAATGTGGACACGTATGAACATGGGACCAACACAGATGTCTTCAGCTGCCAAGTGCACATGTAACAGGTCAACCAGTGTCATAGGTACAAAACTGCTGACAGATGCCCTTTAAAGAAGAACTCCCGCAAAAAATGTTATTCCATGTCCTGCTAGAAATGTACATAATGTAATCTGTAGTGAATGTCATTTTCTTACCAGTAACTGAATTTTTGAGTTATTTCATCCTGAAGTTTCTTATCTGTGTCATGTGACCAGGAATTAGACCCACCAACTCACACAGAGACTTGTGTGGACAGGAAGTCTATTTCTCTATGCATTCCTATGGGAGCCTCACTTTCAGTCTCATAGGAATGAATAGAGCAGTAACTGGCTTCCTGTCCTGGGTCAGTTGGAGGTCAGGGAGTTGGTCACATGACCCAGCTACAATTAGAAGAGAGGGGATAACTCACAAATATAGTCTCTGATAAGAAGATTACATTCACTACAGATTATATCATGCACCTTTCTAACAGGTCAGAGAATAAAATTTTTTGCGGGAGTTCTTCTTTAACGGATATGGCCATTGTAATGTTTCTAGCTGACATTTGTAATTACCAAACCCCTCGATGCTGGGAGACAGCTGCTGGCGTCCTCTCCACCAGGTGAGACATTTTGCAGTGGCCTTCGTTTTCTACAGAATATCTTAGAAGACCCTATAAGTAAGAAGCTGGGGAATATCTGGGCGACTACGCCCCCTGATGGCAGATGTTGGAGAACATAAGGATCAGGCAGCTATATCTCAACCTTCCAATCCATCCCGATGTGTCTGCTGGTGACTTACTCCCCTCACCCCAGGGAGCGTGCATGTGTATGGGGTAGCTGGGAGAGGCAGCGGCTGTACGAGCAGTCAGCCATCTAAAGATATATGGCCGTCTAAAGGTTTCTTTGATGACCACGTACAAGCAACGACAGCAATAGACATGTCGTTTAGGATGAGAAATGGCCTCAGGTGTTACAACAATCGTCCTCTATAGCGGTAATATCATTCCCACAAATTTACTCCGCCGACAGCCTGAGCGCCGCTTTTCTATCCGAAAGTAATTTCCCATTGTGTTCTGCCCTTCGGTGATATCACGGGTCACTGAACGTCATTGTGTTAGAACTCGAGGCTGTGGTGTTTAACAGGGGCAATAAATCACTCAGCGCGCCAAATTATCCAGCCGACGACATTCAGATCGGTCTCTGCCAATCTATGGAATTAGGGCAAAGAATTTGAGTTTTGGCCCTGAACCCCTTCACAGAGGACGTCAGGTCTTTAAAGGGGTATTCCCATCCCATATCATTGTTAGGATATGCCCCCCATTGTCCACCGCTGGGACCCGCACCTATATCCTGAACAGAGCCCCCAAAGTGAAGGAGGGCGCACTGCGCATGCGCAACCACCCTTTATTCATTTCTATGGGGTCGGCTATTTCCGTCGGCTCCATAGAAATGAATGGGAGCTGTGGCCGCGCATGCGCAGTGCGCTCCCATTCATTTCTATGAGCGCAGCGGGGGAGCTGCGCCTGGTGGTGGCCGGTCCCCGGGAAATCTGGGGTCCACCAGGCACAGCGCTCCCTGCTCCATTCTCGACATAGGTGCAGGACCCGCACCTATCACACAAATGGGGACATGTCCAAGTAATATACCCCCATTGTCTAAGATGGGAATACCCCTTTAAGGTTGGCGCCTGCTCAGAAGCTGAGCGGGCGCCATAGCCACAGATCACTTGCTATTTTACACGGCAGACACGAGTCTGTGATTGTCAATAACACCGATCATGGATTTTTAACCCCTCAGAAGCCATGGTTAATTGTGACCACAGTATCTGACTGGCCAATTATCGGCAGCACTGCACTCTCAGAGCCCGAAAGGGTCCTCCACGATGGAAACGTAGGGGGCTTTGGTTCCTGCGGCCGGGCAGTGATTGTCCCATAGACTGCAGATGACACCTACATGTGAATCCTGAAAATGGCCACATTGGATATCAGGGGCGGACCCATCGGTTTGGACATCTGCCCATCAAACACTTATGGGGACAAATAATATAACTGAGAAATAATCACAGAGAAAATCATAAATCATCCAGGTCCCGATATTCCCAGAAATCCGTATGATGTGTGTGACTTACACTCCTGGCACCAGAGAGAACGGATTATGGCACTTACCGTTCCTCTCCTGATAAGCCGATATTATGTTTGTCAGATCATAAGAACTTGCGAATGGACTTGTTCCATTGATGACGGACACCTAGTATGTGAGGGAAATCAGAAAATCATCATCATTCCCCACATCTGGCCTCTATGAACAGGTCTTATTATATAATGCATTTCCATAATCCTGAGCAGCAGCAGTCCGAAAACAGAAGACATACGAGAATAGAGGCGCGTGTGAGCGGAGTAGCTCAATGCTTTCCCACTAATGGTGCCCACAGTCCAAAGACCATCTTATGTGTATGGGGCCGTGCCCACTCCCCGACATATCACAGGGGAAAAAAGGATCAGGCATGTTGAATTTTAACATCTGATCTTATTGTTGTCAAGGAAGATAAACAGCTGTCAAAGGAGTCTGGCGGCAGCTTCTCGTCACTGACAACACATGTACACTCCGCTAAGCAATCAGGCATATGGGGTGTCGGGAGGAATAGCTGTTCGGCCAACAGGTATTAAAGCCTGATGGTGGCCTCCGGCAGGTGACTGCTGCCTGTGAGATGTGACTGCTGCCTGTGAGATTATTACGCTGCATTACGGTGTATGTCAAACTGACGCAACAAACATCTGAACTGGGATGAGCCACCTCCGGCACTGCAGCTGTGAGGAAACTACAACTCCCAGCATGCACCATCTGAACGAACCATCTCTCAGCGGGACCGACCCTCAGTCTGATGTGTATTGGGAGCTCCTGACTCTCCCCAATAGATGATGTTGGAGGAGAGGAGAATTGGGTGCGATGTATTTCAACATCCGATCCTTGTGTTCCCCTAGAGCAGTGGTTCTCAACTCCAGTCCTCGGGACCCACCTGCCAGTCAGGTTTTCAGGATTTCCTTAGTTTAGACCAGCTGATATAATTAGCGTCCATCCATCAGGACTTACCACAGGTATTCATTCTGTGGGATATTCCTAAATCCTGACTGGCAGGTGGGTCCCGAGGACTGGAGTTGAGAACCACTGCCCTAGAGGATAAGCCCCCGTCTGAGCTGTCTAACAGCGGCTGTCTCCTCTTTCTGCATTAAAAACACATGAATGCATTTCTATAGGCGGGTCAGGAGAGATAACGGTCGACCGAGTTGAGGATGTAGGTGTATAGGGGAGTCGGCCAAGTTGAGCATGCATGTGTATGGGAGAGATGGGCGGAGGTGTACGGGGGAGTCAGCAGACAGAGCTTCGGCGGTATGTGCATTCAGCTATTGAAGGTGTGGGGCACCGACAGTAATCGGACTGAACTGGTTTTATCCACTGGTAATTTCTTTACATTGTAGGTGGTGTCCAGTCCCTGGTGACGGAGCGGCTGCCTCTGCTGAAGCCTCAGGTCCCCGTTGATGTAAAGCTTGGCTCCAGGGACTGGAGAGGTGAACTGGATGAACGCCATGCTCTGCATAAACAAACGTGGACATCCTCTGCACATGTAGAAACAGAGCACGTGGCGGATCAGTCTACAAGCCTCTAGTAAAACATCATACAGTGCTATAGTGGGAAATAGACTCCCTGCACACCACAAGCCTCTAAGTATTCCTGTCCTTAAAGGGTATGTCCACATTTACAATCTCTTTTTTTTTTTTTTTTTTTTTTTTATTAATTAAAGCAACATTTCAGATCTCCTTGATTTATAATCTGTTTTGTGACTACAGCTCCCGGGCAGAGCTCTGTATCTCCATGGTTACGGATTACACACCATATATGTAGGCCAGTCCTGAAGCCTTCACTCCTTGTTAGCCGATAGCTGAGAGTGCCAGTGGTTACTGAACCCTGGTCTGTTATGAAACTACAACTCCCAGCATGTACACTTACTTGGTTGTTCTTGGAACTCCCATAGAAATGATTAGAGCCTGCTGGGAGTTGTAGATTCACAACAGTTGGACTGCCAGAGGCTGCTGACCCCTGCTATAGACAGTAGTAGAGAAGGCAGATGGAAGAACACATGACTGCAGGATCAGACTACACAGGGTTGTTTGTAGTCTGTAACCATGGAGACACAACTTGCTAGGATTCCACACTCCAGTCTATAGTGAGTACAGTGCAGCAAATTATCAATTGAATCAATTAGTTGCACCTTCTGACCGTCCATGGGCCAGCAAGCAAATCTAGATTTGTGCCATAAACTGTACCAATTTCTGGAGTTAAAGGGGTTGTCCACTTTCTGGTTACTGTTGACCAATGTGTCGGTAAGATGAATTTATGACACTTATTAATAGAGCCTTTGTTGAAATTCTGCACCATTTTCTATATTTTATGAGGTATGCCTCCCTATTTACCAAGTCTTTAGTACTGTCCACAAGATGGCCGCCGATGGAGGGTCATGTGACCAGACGGATCTCCTCCATCTATATACACTGCACCTGCCATCTGTACTTGTTCTGTTGGGAGTTTAGTGCAGTGTGTTTGGAGGAGACATCACATGGAGGTGATCTGGTCACATGACCCTCTATCGGCGGCCATCTTATGGACAGGACATCTATGCGGACAGTACTAAAGACTTGGTAAATAGGGGGGCATACCTCATAAAAATATAGAAAATGGTGCAGAATTTCAACAAAGGCTATATTAATAAGTGTCATAAATTCATCTTACAGACACATTGGTCAACAGTAACCAGAAAGTGGACAACCCCTTTAAGTCAAAGCGGTTTTCTGAGACCAGCATATTGATGATCTATCCTTTACAGGGGTTCAGACCCGACGGGATGTTGACGGATGGAGACCCAAGTGAGGCAGCTACAGCGGGGGGTGGAACCAGAACCCAGCGGCGGGAAGAAGGTGAGTGTGCTTCACTCTGCAGGCCCGGTCACGTGGGATGTGGGGAGGGTGGTAGCAAAAAGGCACACCGAAGATGGACAGCCCCTTTAAGAGTTGATATCATTGGGTATTTATTGTCGTTCCCTCTTTATGAACGTCCTCGGCACTTACATACAGCTGGTAGGAGAAGGTGAGAATGAGCTGGACGCCGTACACGTCCTCCCGCAGGAAGCAAAGGGAGCTCCAAGCTGAAATTCAACTGATCCATCTTTCCATCTTGGTTTTTTTTATCTTCTTCTCGAACCTGTAAGTCGTAGAGAAATCACGTTACTATGTGACCGGACTAAACAGTTGACAAGGCTCTGTTCACATTTATCCTGTACAGTATACAGCTGTATACCTGTACTGTACAGACACCATACTGGACCTCCTTACAGAGCGCCAAAATATCTACCGTTTTATGTCTGCAGCTCCTATGCCGACCTAATGCCTGTCAATGATAGACTACAGAGGGTTGGTTTGTGGTCTGTAACCATGGAGACACAGAGGTCGGCCTAGGAACTGTATACATACCATGGTAGGAAACTGTAAAACTGACTTAGTTGCCCCTAGCAACCAATCAGATTCCACCTTACATTTTTCAGAGCTCCTTTGGCAAACGATAGGTGGAATCTAATTGGTTGCTAGGGGCAACTAAGCCAGTTCTGCTTTACACCAGTTTTGATAAGTCTCCCCCTAAGGCTCCATTCAAACGAATGGGGCTGGCCCTGAGCTATTTGCAAAATGCGGAATGTACGCGGCCGGTATCCGTGTTTTGTGAATGTGCCCTTAGACTGTGGCTGACCATCCATGTACGTTCAGTATATAGAACCGGCCACGTACTGATACTTGGGGTATCCGGAGCCGGTCCCCCACTAAGCTGTTGAATCCTTGAAATGTGCTCCAGGCTACATAACCCCCGCCGCTGCCGGTGAGGGCGATCAGCAACGCCTCATAGCGGAAACGGACATTGGGCTGTTCTTCATAAGAGCTTTGTTTCATCCAAAAACCTGAAAGAAATGGATAAATGGATTACAAAAAAGAAAGGCGCTAAAGCTGATAGACAGTAGTAAGAGGGGGACGCCTCACCCTGACTGCGGTAAGCCACTAAGAGCGGGGGGATATAGGTGAGCACCAGCACCACCAGGAGGAAGAGCGAGGCTCTGGAGCACAGGCTGCTTCTGTATCTAACCAGCAGCGGGTGAGAATAGACCTCATAGATCGCCATGGTGGAGAAGCCGGGGGTCCGTGCCTTCAAAGGGTTAATTCTTTGCCGTGTCCAGACGCTCTGCTGCGCTTTACATGGATCCTGCTGTAGAAGTATAATGGGAAAACTGGAAATGGAGAAAATACTCCTCACCCCCCAAAAAATATACCTCTATATACCCCCCCTCCTGTATACTCCTTCCTGTGCACCTCTATATACCCCCCTCCTGTAAACCTCTATATATCACCCCCTCCTGTGTATCTCTATATACCCCCCTCCTGTGCACCTCTATATACCCCCCGCGTATACTCCTTCCTGTGCACCACTATATACCCCCCCTGTATACTCCTTCCTGTGCACCTCTATATACTCCTCCTGTATACTCCTTCCTGTGCACCTCTATATACCACCCCTCCTGTATACTCCTTCCTGTGCACCTCTATATACCACCCCCTCCTGTATACTCCTTCCTGTGCACCTCTATATACTCCTCCTGTATACTCCTTCCTGTGCACCTCTATATACTCCTCCTGTATACTCCTTCCTGTGCACCTCTATATACCACCCCTCCTGTATACTCCTTCCTGTGCACCTCTATATACCACCCCTCCTGTATACTCCTTCCTGTGCACCTCTATATACCCCTCCTCCTGTATACTCCTTCCTGTGCACCTCTATATACCCCCCTCCTGTTACTCTTCTGTGCACCTCTATATACCCCCCTCCTGTAACCTCTATATACCCCCCTCCTGTAAACCTATATATCACCTCCTTCCTGTGCACCTCTACATACCCCCTCCTGTAAACCTCTATATATATCACCCCCTCCTGTATACTCCTTCCTGTGTACCTCTATATACCCCCCTCCTGTAAACCTCTATATATCACCCCCTCCTGTATACTCCTTCCTGTGTACCTCTATATACCCCCTCCTGTATACTCCTTCCTGTGTACCTCTATATACCCCCCTCCTGTATACTCCTTCCTGTGTACCTCTATATACCCCCCTCCTGTAAACCTCTATATATCACCCCCTCTGTGTATCTCTATATACCCCCCTCCTGTATACTCCTTCCTGTGTACCTCTATATACCCCCCTCCTGTATACTCCTTCCTGTGTACCTCTATATACCCCCTCCTGTAAACCTCTATATATCACCCCCTCCTGTATACTCCTTCCTGTGTATCTCTATATACCCCCCTCCTGTATACTCCTTCCTGTGCACCTCTACATACCCCCCTCCTGTATACTCCTTCCTGTGTACCTCTATATACCCCTCCTCTTGTATACTCCTTCCTGTGCACCTCTATATACCCCTCCTCCTGTATACTCCTTCCTGTGCACCTCTATATACCCCTCCTCCTGTATACCTCTATATACCCCCCTCCTGTATACTCCTTCCTGTGTACCTCTATATACCCCCCTCCTGTATACTCCTTCCTGTGTACCTCTACATACCCCCCTCCTGTATACTCCTTCCTGTGTACCTCTACATACCCCGCTCCTGTATACCTCTATATATCACCCCCTCTTGTATACTCCTTCCTACCTCTATATATACCCCTTCCAATGTACCTCTTTTTATACATCCTCCTGTGCACCTGTATATATGCTCCCCTCCTGTGTATTTCTGTATATCCCTCTTCCCAGTCTGCACCCCTTGTCTCCCCGCGGCTCCCGCCGATCCGCACCGGGAGCTGAGAAAGATGTGACCCCGCAATTACCCCAGATAGGAGCCTCTAAACGCGCGGTCTCCATACTGGTGTCTCCATAGCAACGGACGCCATCAACCGGAAATACTAGATAATGACAAGCAGCACACCGGAAGCGATTGCTGGGCACGTGATCTACAGCAGCCTGTATCCCTATAACATTACAGGCACAGATGCCTGATCTTGTATGTTAATGGTCAGGACTCTGTGGCTCACCAGTTGTCAGTAATGCTGGGAGTTGTAGTTCCACAGCAGCTGGAGGGCCACAGACATTCCTGTATGGTAAATATTAGAGCAGTACAGCACACACTGGGCAGGGGAAGCCTGTGACTGTATGGCGGTGTACATGTGTATCAGTGGGTCAGTGCATGTGACAGCTGGAGGCTGTCCGCCCACATACATGACATGACCTCATAGCTAGTGCGGTGACATTGAGCCGTGTGCATCCCACACTTTCCGTGGACTCCATTGTCAAAATTCCTATTCTTCAGAATGGGAACACACGCTATTTTCTATTGAAATGAGTGGGTCCGCGTCCAATCCACGAAAAATGCAAAAACAAAAAAAAATCCGGTCGTGTCCATAAGGCCTTTTTCACAAGTTGGTGTTGTTTTCCATCCGTGAATGGACCGCTCCCATGTTTTGTCCGTTTTTTTTACATCCATGTCTTGAGAAAAGCAAACAGCAGGCAGCCATTTTGGCCACCTCCATGGCTCCTGTGTGCTGTCTGTGTCTGGAAAATGGAGCACAGTAGTGCTTGTCACTATGCCTATTGAATTCAATGGATCCATGTGCTGTCCGTGAAGAACATTAGCTGCACATGCCCATGGCCACCACAGACTGGCCGTAAACCCCACATGGAAATTTCCCCATTGGCCGATGCCCAGGGGGCACCCCAAACCCACCTCACATCGCCGGCTTCAGCAGTTATTAATGCTAAGGGCATGAAGTACCTCTGTAACTGTCCTGCCCTCCTGAATTCCTCTGGAAGTCCTCAGTATGCTGATACAGTTGATTCACTGTGGTATTTGGTTCTGCTGGGGCCAGTATATTGTGCTGCACTGTAGTATTTGGTTCAGCTGGGGCAGTATTTAGTGCTGCACTGTGGTATTTGGTCCTGTTGGGACAGTATTTAGTGCTGCACTGTAGTATTTGGTTCTGCTGGGGTGGTATTTAGTGCTGCACTGTGGTATTGCTGGCCCCGCCTACTTGTATTGCCCCACCTTCTATCACTTTGGATCCGCCTACAACATAGAACTACTTTTAGTTTTTATTGCAGGGTGATGGTATGTTCTCAGTCCGCCCCGGGTGTGAATAAGGCCTGAGAAGCGCTGGGTTAGATGAATTTCAGCAGCACTGGCCAACTAAGGCCTCATGCACACGGATATGGTCGGTCGCTCCGTGCGTTTTTGACCACAAAGCACAAGCAACATCCGTGCGGATTCCGCAGACGGATCCGTCCAACTTGAATGGATCTGTGATCCGTCCGCACTGCAAAAAAAATAGAATAAGCACCGGACCTTCCGTATTGGGGACCCATTCAAGTGAACACGGCCGGTGCCCGCTGTTTGCGGGCCGCAATATAGGCATGGCCGAACATGAAGTACCTCTGTAACTGTCCTGCCCTCCTGAATTCCTCTGGAAGTCCTCAGTATGCTGATACAGTTGAAGGGCATGAAGTACCTCTGTAACTGTCCTGCCCTCCTGAATTCCTCTGGAAGTCCTCAGTATGCTGATACAGTTGATTCACTGTGGTATTTGGTTCTGCTGGGCCAGTATATTGTGCTGCACTGTAGTATTTGGTTCAGCTGGGGCAGTATTTAGTGCTGCACTGTGGTATTTGGTTCAGCTGGGGGCAGTATTTAGTGCTGCACTGTGGTATTTGGTTCAGCTGGGGCAGTATTTAGTGCTGCACTGTGGTATTTGGTTCAGGTTCAGCTGGGGCAGTATTTAGTGCTGCACTGTGGTATTTGGTTCAGCTGGGGCAGTATTTAGTGCTGCACTGTAGTATTTGGTTCCGCTGGGGGCAGTATTTAGTGCTGCACTGTGATATTTGGTTCTGTTGGGGCAGTATTTAGTGCTGCACTGTGATATTTGGTTCAGCTGGGGCAGTATTAGTGCTGCACTGTGGTATTTGGTTCTGCTGGGGCAGTATTTAGTGCTGCACTGTGGTATTTTATTCAGTTGGGGCAGTATTTAGTGCTGCACTGTGGTATTTGGTTCTGTTGGGGCAGTATTTAGTGCTGCACTGTGATATTTGGTTCAGCTGGGGCAGTATTTAGTGCTGCACTGTGGTATTTGGTTCTGTTGCTGGGGCAGTATTTAGTGCTGCACTGTGGTATTTTATTCAGTTGGGCAGTATTTAGTGCTGCACTGTGGTATTTGGTTCAGCTGGGGCAGTATTTAGTGCTGCTGGTATTTGGTTTGTGTATTTGCTGTGGCTGCAGTATTTAGTGCTGCACTGTGGTATTTGGTTTCAGCTGGGGCAGTATTTAGTGCTGCACTGTGGTATTGGTTCAGCTGTTGGGACAGTATTTAGTGCTGCACTGTATTTGGTCCTGTTGGGACAGTATTTAGTGCTGCACTGTAGTATCTGCTGGGGTGGTATTTAGTGCTGCACTGTGGTATTGCTGGCCCCGCCTACTTGTATTGCCCACACCTTCTATCACTTTGGATCCGCCTACAACATAGAACTACTTTTAGTTTTTATTGCAGGGTGATGGTATGTTCTCAGTCCGCCCCGGGTGTGAATAAGGCCTGAGAAGCGCTGGGTTAGATGAATTTCAGCAGCACTGGCCAACTAAGGCCTCATGCACACGGATATGGTCGGTCGCTCCGTGCGTTTTTGACCACAAAGCACAAGCAACATCCGTGCGGATTCCGCAGACGGATCCGTCCAACTTGAATGGATCTGTGATCCGTCCGCACTGCAAAAAAATAGAATAAGCACCGGACCTTCCGTATTGGGGACCCATTCAAGTGAACACGGCCGGTGCCCGCTGTTTGCGGGCCGCAATATAGGCATGGCCGAACAATGGCAGCGAGCATGGGTCCGAAGG
>ONZH01008146.1:0-38569 GCA_900303285.1 Rhinella marina
GGGCCAACTAGCGGGGGAGAGGAGGCGAGAAGGCAGCTTGTCAAGCACTGGCAGGGGAACACTCTCCAAGGCCTTTGCCAGTTTTATGTCACTCCAGCAAGACTATGTCACCCACCCCCAGTCTAGGCAGAGTAGGGGGGAGCTGTTCAGAAAGATGGTGAGGGAGTACCTAGCTGACCATACCAACGTCCTGCGTGATCACTCTGCTCCATACAACTACTGAGTTGCAAAGCTGGACATGTGGCCCGAACTGGCGCTGTATGCCTTGGAGGTGCTGGCCTGCCCTGCCGCTAGCGTGTTGTCAGAGCGGGTCTTCAGTGCAGCTGGTGGCATCATCACTGATAAGCGTACACGCCTGTCAACTGACAGCGCTGACAGGCTGACGCTTATTAAAATGAATAAAGCCTGGATTTCACCGGAATTCAAATTTCCACCGGGGGAAAGCAGCTCAACATGAAGATTCTTCATGTATCTTCTCCTCTCCTCATCATTCTCCTCCTTCTCTTCTTACACAAACGCTGAGCCAACAGGCAATTTTTCAGAGGGCCAACTGGCTCTCTTTTCAAACATTGTTTAGGGAGGGCCACCTACAGGCCCTCTCTCCAATCAATTTTTTAGGAGCGTCAACTACAGACACCCTAAAAAATTTTTTAGGAGGGTCAACTACAGACACTCAAAAAAATTTTTTAGGAGGGTCAACTTCAAACACTGTAAAACAATTTTTTGGGAGGCTTATCTACAGCTATTTGACTGCAATCTCAGTCTGCCAAAGGCATTGGTGGTGTCACCGCCATGCTGTGTCAGGCTACATTTTTGAGTGGTTCACCTATTACCTCAGTCTAACTTGGTCACTCTGTTGTCACTGCCATGCTGTGTCAGGGTAAAATTTTATGTGCTTCACCTGCTAACTCAGTCTCATTTGGTCACTCTGTTATCACCGCCATGCTGTGTTAGGGTACATTTATATGTGGTTCATCTGCTACCTCAGTCTCACTTGGTCACTCTGTTGTCACCGCCATGCTGTCTCAGGGTAAAATTTTATGTGCTTTACCTGCTACCTCAGTCTCACTTGGTCAATCTGTTGTCACCGCCATGCTGTGTCAGGGTAAAATTTGATGTGCTTCACCTGCTACCTCAGTCTCACTTGGTCACTCTGTTGTCACCACCATGTTGTGTCAGGGTAAATGTTTGGGTGGCTCACCTACTACCTCATCTAACTTGGTCACTTGGTGGTGTCACCGCCGTGTTGTGTCAGGCTACATGTTTGGGTGGCTCACCTGCTACCTCAGTCTAACTTGGTCGCTTAGTGGTGTTACCGCCATGCTGTGTCAGGGTAAATTTTTGGGTGGCTAGCCTGCTACCTCAGCTAATTTGGTCACTTGGTGGTGTCTCCGCCATGCTGTGTCAGGCTACATGTTTGGGTGGCTCACCTGCTACCTCATCTAACTTGGTCACTTGGTGGTGTCACCGCCATGCTGTGTCAGGGTAAAATTTTATGTGCTTCACCTGCTACCTCATCTAACTTGGTCACTCTGTTGTCACCGCCATGCTGTGTCAGGCTACATTTTTGGGTGGTTCAGCTGCTATCT
The DNA here is from genome assembly GCA_900303285.1 of Rhinella marina. NCBI lineage: Eukaryota > Metazoa > Chordata > Amphibia > Anura > Bufonidae > Rhinella > Rhinella marina. Next base: position 1,590 of record ONZH01008146.1, read on the forward strand.
TAGTCTAACCAAGCCACTCTGGGGTTCACCGCCATGCTGTAAACTGCAATCTCAGTCTTAACAAGTCATCCTGGGGTTCACCCCATGCTGTAAACTGCAATCTCAGTCAAACTATGTAATTTAGGGGTTCACCACCAAGGTGTGCCAGACTACAATTTTAGCGGGTTCACCTGCAATCTCAGTCACAGACTGTCATTCAGGGGTGCACCACCATGCTTTTTCAAACCAATTGTTTCTGAGGGTCACCTCCAGGCTCTCACCCACGATTTTTTGGAGGCTCGCCACTACACTGTCGCCCAAAATTGTCTTGAGGGTCACCGGAGGCCTCTCTCCCACAACTTAAAGGAGGGTTACTACCCAGCCCTGGCACACAAACATTGGCTTGAGGGGCACTAAAAGGCTCTGCACCCACCCACGTGTGGAGACTAATGGGTGGGTGCAGTGTGCGTTTTAGCCCGTCTGGAATTAGGAAAGCTGGGCACTGTGCTTGGAGGTCTTTGTGTCTGCTGTGGACAGGGTGGGTGTGGGGTGCATGTTTGGCCGTCTGGGATGGGGAGAGCTGGGCAATTGTCTTGAGGGTCACCACCAGGCTGTTGCCCAGAATTTGGCGTAATGGTACGATTAGGCAGCCTCAGAGGCATCCATGCATGCTGTCCCTGCGGTTTCCTGTCCATTTCCATGGTGTTTCCATCATTTTCTGAGGTTTCCAGATTTTCACACAACCTTCCCTGTGCAGAGCTTTGGTCCCCTGCAAAAAATACTCGAGTCTCCCATTGACTTCAATGGGGTTCGTTATTCGAACGAGCACCCGAGCATCGGGAAAAATTTGACTCAAATAACGAGCACCCGAGCATTTTAGTGCTCGCTCATCTCTAACTGTATGCCCTAAATTTTTAAAAAATGGATCATCAACAGGCTTTGTGTTTGAGCTCTTGTCAGATTCTAAGGCGAGTCAGTAAATACTGAATGTCCTAAAGATACCTCAAACTGGAGCACAAAATCCCACATTCTGTTCATCAGGCAGAGTGTAAATTTTTCGGAGCAGTATGCCAGGCAATAGAGAAAACTGTGTGGCTGTTAAATCACAGTTGTACAGTCCCTTCTGTCCATATGCACAAAAAAAGGAGAAGCTGAACATGATGAGTTGAAACAGATTTCCTCCTGCTAACTTCCTGTTACTTTAGGACAACATTGGAGTAGAGATGAGCAAATCAATTCTATAGAATCAAAAATGTTTTTTATTAATTTGGATGCTATAGAAAAGAGAGTAGGAGAAAGAGAAAGACCAGAATATCATGCACAGTATTTAAAGGAAGAATAAATCGCTTTCGATTTGGGTCTAAATCAAATCAAATGCCTGATTTAGACCCAAAACAAATTTTCAGAAATTTTCTCTCCACTACATTATAGCATAGACAGGTATCAAGCCTGAATTTTGGGTCTATATCAGGCATTTGATTTGATTCGGACCTTTACAGTACCCCATTTCCCAAGATCACCAGGGACTTTACCATCAAACTCATTACTATTTAACATATGTATTGTATGATGGCATTATTTGGACATTGCATGGAAGTAACAGGTGGATAATATATACAGTGGTATCCTCACCTAACATCCAAAGGAGTAGCTCATCCTGGCACCAACAGTGTCTGTTATATAAACATATATCAATGGACTTCCGGTTCCTGCGCTGGTATGAAGTGACACAGTGAAGTGAGCTCCGCCGCTGTTCTAGGCAGCAATACCTTCCAAACATCGCCCTAGGGCTCAAATATCCCATACAAAGTGTGGGTCTACCCGCATTTTCTCCTAAGTTTATGGAGAGGTACTTACTACGGAGTGGTAAGAAGCCAGGAGACGGAGAAGATCTAGATACAGCTCTACCGGCCAGCGTGTCAAAGATGGCGCCTAAACAACATAATGATCCAGCTGATGACACGCCACGGGACTTGCAACCTGTGGCCTCAGAAGATGACATCTTTGGTCAGAGCCCGTTGCCGTCGGCTGATCTAAAGCGACTTGCCGTGGAAGTAGCCAAACATCTAACCCCAGACCCCAGACCCTTAGATTATATTACTAGTTTAATTTGCTCCTTTTCTCTCCTCATCTATACCTTTGGGAGAACAGAGAGGCGGAGTGATGATGGGTACCAGAAAAAAGGGAGTCCTGTATAGCTGATTTTGTGCCAAGAGTGGGACTTCATAATGTGCACGGTTTGTTGTTGCTAAAGTTCAGTTTTAGGTTTTCTGTTATCCTGCTGTTATTTTTCATGTCTATGATACATGGTACGCTGACCGAAAAGGATCACTTTGCATTTCCAAATGGTTAAAATAATCACGTGGAATGTAAAGGGCTTGCGTTCCCCGCAGAAGCGCATGTTGGTGCTTCGTCACCTTAAACGCCTAGGAGCGGACATTGCCCTTCTGCAGGAAACGCACCTTGCCGAGTCTGATTTTCAGAGAATGGCTAAACTGTGGGTAGGAGAGGTGTATGGTTCTCCGGCTGTACAGGGAAAGGCAGGAGTTCTCACTTTAATACATAAGAATGTTAAACACAAAGTGCAATTACATTCGAGAGATGATGATGGTAGGTTGTTAGTATTGACTTTTACTGACCCCACAGGACAATTTAACCTATATAATGTCTATGCCCCTAATGTGGCCCAGAAACTTTTTTTTGACTCTCTGAGGGAAAATATCTTCAAGACCCTATTAGAGATAAAATTCTAGGTGGGGATTTTAACGCAGTAGTAGCGATTGATGCTGATAGGAAGTATGAGACAGGTACCAATACCCATAAAGCTATGGCGAGAGGCCCATTAACCCCCTTGTTGGAGGATACTTCCTTGGTTGACGTCTGGAAAACCATGCACCCTGATGATAGGGAATACACATATTTTTCGCATGCACAAAATTCTTGGTCACGGATCGATTATTGGTTCACTGATCCCCAGGTAATGACCAGGATTCAGGAAGTTTCCATTGGAGATCTGGTGATCTCGGATCATTCTCCTGTGCTTTTGACGGTAGCGGATGCGATCCCAAGGGGAGTGGACTATATTTGGCGTTTCTCTTCTTTTCTTGCCAAAGATGACTCTTTTGCAATTTTTATACGGGGTTCGTGGCTGGAGTATAGCACTACAAACCAAGAACATACTACGGACCCTATCCTGTTCTGGGAAGCAGGTAAGGCAGTACTGAGAGGGAGGTTAATCCAGTATGTAGCAGGGCTGAAGAAAGCAACAAAAGCTAAATATGCTGATACTAGCAAAGCAGTCCAACAGACGTATAGAGCATTTTTATGAAACCCAACCCCCCAGACTAAACAGGACTGGATTGCGGCGCGGAAACAGTTTGAGCTATGGGTGGATAGGAGGGAAGACCTCTATAGGTCTCAATGGGAATTTGAGTTCCATAAATATGGGAATAAGGCAGGAAGGATGCTGGCAAATCTGGCAAAGGGAAAGCGACCGAGAACTCATTACATCCATCTCCGTAGGTCAGATGGCTCTCTGACGTCGGATCCTTTGGAAATCCTTAGGATATTCAAATCCTATTATTCCGACCAATATAGATCTCCTGAGGGGATGGATGGGGATGCATCGGTTTTTCTAAACTCAATAAAGCTTCCCACATTGACGGAAGAACAGCTTTCCTTGTTGAATGCTCCTATTTCAGCAGACGAGATCCAAGCTACCATTTCTCATTTACCTGGACACAAAGCCCCGGGCCCCAACGGCTATACAGGGGAATTCTATAAATTACTGAAGATACAGATCTCCCCCATCCTCTCATGTGTTGGCAATAAGATCTTACAGGGAGAATCAATGTCCCAACAGATGAATATGGCTTATATTAGGTTTCTTCCCAAGGAGGACAGACCTCCTGAAGATCCTGCATCTTACCGTCCGATCTCCCTCATAAATCAAGACCTAAAGATCTTTTCAAAACTACTAGCGAACCGATTGGCCGGCATCTTGCCTAATCTAATAAGTCCAGCTCAGGTGGGTTTTGTTAAGGGGAGATCGGAGGTTACCAACATTCGTAGAGTTTTAGCTGCGTTAGATGCTGTGGTCAAAGATGGGGGGAATATGTCGGCACCTGCCCTAGTCACTTTGGATGCTGAAAAAGCTTTCGACAACATACATTGGGAGTGGCTGGGGCAGGTGCTAGACAAACTGAAACTAACAGGCCCGTTTCGGACCTACTTGCAAAACATGTATGCTAACCCACAAGCTAGAATTGGCATTCCGGGCTTTGTCTGGTCCTTTTGCCTTATACAGAGGTACCAGACAGGGATGTCCCTTATCTCCCTTGTTATTCAATATAGCAGTTGAGCCTCTGGTGAGATTTTTGCTTGGATATAAGGGGTATGAGGGCATTAATGTAGGGCAGGTGGAACTGAAGGCAGCCTTTTTTGCCGACGATGTTCTCTTGTTCCTGAATAAGCCTCAAATGGAGCTACAAAATGTGTTCGACAACATAACTCGTTTCGGGAGGTTCTCTGGTTTCAAGCTTAATATATCAAAGTGCAATCTGTTATGTTTGAAACGGGGGGATATAGGTTTAGTCCGGTCATCCCTATGTCAGATACCCATAGCCAGACACTACATAACTTATTTAGGAATCAAGATAGGGGCCACACCAGACACATTATATGCTTTAAACTATACCCCCTTAATTCACAAAATAATTTGCGAATTGAAAAAATGGCACAACCTTCCAGTGTCCCTGCTAGGCTGATTCATATGTTCAAAATGATGAGCTTCTTTAGGCTATTGTATCCCCTGCAGACTCTACCTCTGCTCATCAAACATCTAGATATATCCAGGCTACATGGGGAACTCTCAAACTTTCTCTGGCAGGGGAGACGCCCAAGAATAGGTATTAAGAAACTCATGGCTTTGAGGGTAAAGGGGGGTATGAATCTACCGAATATACGTCTGTATAATTTGTCCTGTATTTTCCGCCACATCATAGACTGGGTGAGACATACAAATTACCACTCAGGCTATGTTTTGGAGGGGAGTCTCTGCTCCCCTTGGGATCCCTGCGCACTGATACATACCAGGTTGAGTGATCTGCCAGCTCATTTAAAACAGTCGGCTCTGTTTCGACACACATGGGCGTCTTGGAAAGCTCTTAGAAAAGATTTCAAATTATGTTATAGGGTCTAAAAACATCTACCACTATGGAAACACCCAGAGTTTGAACAGGGGAGGCACAATACTCTATTTATTTAGATACTGGCAAGATAAGGGAATAGTGAAAGCTCAGCATGTGATGCATGCTACAGAAAGAAGGTGGCTGTCTTTTAAGGAGTTAAAAGACAAATATGATCTACAACCTTTTCAATGTATCCAATATGCTCAGGTAAAAAGATTTTTGTCGGATAGATTGTCTGACCTATCGCAAGAAATAACTCAAAACAGATTTGATAAGATTCTTTTGCGTGGCTCTGGTCCACAGTCAATCTCTTTGCTCTATTTCCAGGTAAGGGAGGCTTTGGGGGATGGCCTGCCCCCACTGTCCTTTAGGGTATGGGCACAGATCCTGGAGGATAGAGAGGCAGAGGAGAAAATCTTGGTAGGATGGGGAGCTTTAAGAAGAACTGTGCTCAATGAGTCCTGGAGAGACACACATTTTAGGATTATGCACAATGCCATCTATGCTTTTAACCTGCCCCCTACACCCAGTAAACCCGACAGATTGACTAGTTGCCCTAAATGTGCGACTCCGAAAACAGATTTGATTCATGGTCTATGGAGCTGCCCACAGTCTGGCCATTTGTGGAAACAAATAGCCCAAGTAATAACTGATATATGGAATATTAAAATTCCACTGCAACCAATGACCTATCTCTTTCATTATTGGGAAGAAATGGGTGCTGAGGGCCCAAGAGAGAGAAAACTCCCTGTGCTGTCCCATGCGATTTGTCTGGTGACAAAAAGATGCCTCCTGCAATGCTGGCTACAGCCACATGCACCTTCCAAAGACCGGATCATATAGGTTTGAAAGATCTTCTGGCCCTGGAACGTAAAGAGGCAGAGCGCCGTAAGGAAGGGAATATTACAAAGTTTTTTAAAAAGTGGTGCAAATTTATTACACAGTTACTTTCTGTATCTGAGATAGAGTCAGTAATGAGACCTTTCACTCTCATGCAGTGGTATCTCACGGAACAGCTAAGGGGCACTCTCGGGAAGTTGCAAGTACCCTAAACACAAAGTCGAGAATGTCTCTCTGTGGGGTCTACATGGCAAGGTATTTTATTAGAAGCCCTGAATATAACTCTTTATATGTGCCGATTATATACCTGATATGTACCGTGATTGTGTAAGATTTTGCTTATTTTGAACAGCAGGATGTTATTATGTGATATTATGTGGTACGCTTTTGTACACTTGTATGTTGTTTATTGTCAAATAAAGGTTATTAAAAAAAACATATATCATTGTCTTGTGAAAGTATTAACCCACATGGATGTTTTTTCTTGTTGTGTTGCATTACAACCAGGAATTAAAATGGACTTGTGGGTTTATAACATTTGATTTACACATTACATGCCTACCACTTTGAAGGTGCAAAATGATAATTTTAATGTGCATAAGTATTCACCCACAGAAAGTCAATACTTTGTGGAGCCATATTTTTTTGCAATTACTGATGCAAGTCTCTTAAAATATGCATTGGGTCTTCCATGCAAAACTGCTCTACCTCCTTAAAGTTACATGGGTTACATTAGTGTACTGCCGTCTTCAAATCATGCCACTGATTTAATTTAGCTTGAGCTCTGGGCTTTGACTAGACCATTCCAAGACATTAATGTTTCCCTTTAAACCACTTAATTAGAGGTATGTTTAGGGGTAGGGATGAGCGAACTTTTGAAAAGTTCGGTTCGGTTCGGCGAATTTTCTTGAAGTTCGGATTCGTACAAACCGAACCTAAAACGAACCTTGCTATAACGGCTGAATAATTGCTGCAACAATAATGGGAGTCTAGTAGGGTATAGTTTCGTTTACTTGCAGTTGCTATTCCAATGAAAAAAGTAGAAAAAATCAAAGTGACTTCAACAACGGCGACGCAAAATATACGCATATTTGAGAATTTAAACTAATGCGTACGCTAATGCGAACATTCATAATAAAGTAACGAACATACAGTGTAGCGTTGTCAAAGGTACGCTACTTAACTGAATATGTACGCATCAGCGTACAAATACACTGCGTCTGCGAACATTCCTACTCCAGTAACGAACATACAGTGTAGCGTTGTTAAAAGTACGCTACTTGACGGAATACGTACGCATTAGCGTACAAATCTTTAGCGTACTATTCGTACGTACGTACGCACGCACGATGAAGAGGCCTAGCGATGGCAAGAAGAGCAGCTGCTTTTAGCTCAGAGGAGCTCAAATACATGGTCCGTGTCATGGACCGGGAGAACTATGATGGCCCACACCGCCATCAACATGTGCACAAAAAGGAGGTCATAGAGGTGGTGATCCGAGGCCTCCTACATATGCAACGACCGGGGTGTGCGGTTGCTACGGGGGCGACCCTTTCCCCCTCCAGGGCCCTCTAAGGTGTTTTCCCTTTAAGTGTCCCAGTGGTAGGAGTGCCAAGGGGATTTAGGCCACTCACGTCTTTAGTGGTGTTGTCACAGTGTTCCTACCTCGTGAGACGAACAGGCCCCAGGCGGTGGCTCCGGCTGCAAAAAATTTACTAGTAGTAGTAAATGAGGGTCTTCCGGTGGGAATGATGCGCAGACTTGTATGAATGGTCCAACGTAGTTTTATTAACTGATCTTGGTAGGCAGATAACAAGTTTCATTCCCCAACTTGGTGTCCAGCAAGTGCAGCTTTTACTTATACTTGGCAGATGCTTGGAAATTCAGGTTTCAGGCTTCCTGTTCTAAGCTGAGGTTACCACTTAAGTCTGGCTTCCCTTGAGAGTATTGTTGTGCCTTATTGCAGGCTATCTTACTCTTTCTTTAGGGTACAGCAGAGCTGAAGGTGCTCCACTGACCTTCACATGTCCTCCCTGTACAGGGGACAACTCCCACACTCAAACTGTCTTAACTGTCATTTCCTCTCACTCTGCAGGAAGTTGGAAGAGATTAACTTCTCTCCAACAGAGGGGGTCAGAATGGACTAAGGACTGTACCATTCTGATAAAACTACATCTGAATCTGCCATAGTATTTACTGACACCTGCTGGTACACCAGGTACATTACATGGGAAACAGTTGCATAACATTGAATATAATACATATTAATGCTGGTGATGACATTAATGCACGGAATTACGTTTTCAAAGTAACATACAGATAGAAGCTGGTTATGAAGAGTTGTAACACTACTCTGGGGTGTTACATTCCCCCTTACTTAAAGTCAAGCCGTCCTCTGCTTGTGCTTAGGATTAGCATACAGGATTAGGATATAGAAAATCTTACAGGGAATCCAATAAGTACCATGTGCTGCACGAAATAGATACATATAAATGACATTACATACATATATAGACAATTGAGCTACTATGTTGGTACGTTCCTGCCTTGTGAGTAGGGTGTCCGATCTCTGTTATCCCCTCTCAGCAGACGAACAACCTATGTAAACTGCACTAAGCAACCATTTCTGACTGACTCTGAATATTCTGGCCATGAATACCAAAGAAAACATGGGGGTGTCTTCACTCTGTAATCCCATCATTGTGAAATGATAAGCCCGCAAACAGAAGGGTGGCTTCATTCTGTAATCCCTTCAAAGCACCAAGGCCTTATAATGCTTTACGCTTTGTCACCTTGATGTCTATCTGTAGCTACAAGTTATTTTTTCCTGGAGGCGGTGCACGAGGCCTCAGGACATAGTGAACTAGGAGGAGGAAATCTGCCAGTCCTGCCATAGTTCTAGTGAGAGACTATTCTCTCCTGACACATATAAGACACATCTATAGCAGCGAGGATAACCCTGAAGGAATAAAGAGAAAACAACTGCTTGTGACTCTAACACCTGGCTACCATGAACCGCTAGTGTGAATGTCCTCAGAGGCAGTGCTAGATGAGCTTAAATACTGAGATTACATCTGCTTGTGGCTCTGACACCTGGTTACCATGAACCGCTAGTGTGAAATGCCCTCAGAGGCAGCATGAATATCTGAGGTAGAGACAAGTAAGGTGCTAACTATCTGGCTAAGTGCATGACCATACATTAAAGTGCATTAGAGGACACATTGTGGTACCTGCAAAGAAACACACACAATGGGCAATATTCTTGAACGTTGCTGAAATATAAAAACATTAGTGCAAACATTTAAGTGCAAATATTTTAAAGGCATAATGTACGCATTTTCATACATTAAATAAGCATGTATATGCATCAACTATTACTGGGATAATATAGTAGACCCATGGATACATTTAAGTCCATCTTTTCTTCTTCTTTGGTTTGAGACTGGAACAAAGTCACAAGTGCTATTCAAATTTGTAATCCACATGGGTAATAAAATGGGTAATAAAGGTTTCTTGAAAAAGTCCTTTTTAAAAGTGATTTCCCAACAACCTGAAAAGGGGGGAAAAAGGAATATGGTGCGCAAACATGGCGCAACTGGGATTGTTGCAGATGGGGGGAGTCCTAACCCACGTGTCCTCCCAGATGAGACCAAAATAGGGCAACATGAGGCCAAAACAGGGCAACAACTAAAACACAGCCAATCAGGTTCTCACCCTTTCAGGCTCAGTCCACGGGGTGGCTCCCATTAGTCTTGGAGGTGCTTGTATGCAGCAGGCTAGTGCAGGCTCCTTCTATTGGAAGGCCTGCCAGTCCTCCTCACTGCTACTTGAGCTGAAGGACATTAGAGGGCGCTCCTGCCTCGAATAAGCGGCCCAATAAGCGGCGGCCATTCCCCGGCGTCCTCTCCGTGATGGGACCGGTTTGGGGGTCCTGCATGCCGATGCTGAAGCCTCTCCTACCTTCGCCTCCTGGCCGGATCCTCTTGCCGGTACGACGGGGGTCAGACACTCCGGCTGTAGTGGTTCCTGCAGGGGTCTCCCACGGGCGGCGCTCATGGCGGCTTCGATTTGCCAGGGTAATCTAGCATGTACCACGGTGGGCTGGAAATTGAAGGTGGCGGTGACCAACTCTCCCACCTGCATTGTAGGTGGAGGCGGTAGACCCGGGATCAGGGGTTCCGGCTGACGGGTAGGCTCCTCTTTTGCCTGCGGGGCATCAGCAGCAGGCAAGCGATGCGGCTCCATGCTGTCCGTCGACTCCTCTTCCCACTCTTCCGGGGGCCATGCAGGCCTCGCTGGACGGGTCAGTACCTTTACGCCTGTTGCGAATGGTCCTTGAAGAGACTTCATGGGCGTATAGATCACGTATTCTCCCGCGTGCAAATTGTGATGGCTTGGGGGTAAGCACCCTCTTTTCACCGACCGGCGATTCACATAGAGTTCCTCGGCGGTTTCCTCGTCAGTTATGAAGCCTACGCCTCTCTCGACACTGAACCATAGAACGGTGCCCCGTCTTCTCTCCAGTACAGGATCTCCGGTACGGGGGTGTTCTAGGACCTGCACCACCCACTCCTCCACGCATCTCTTGTACTCCCAGAGGGTGAGGGCCTTTGCGGTCACTGCTTCGGGCACCATGGGGTTCTGCCGTAGCGAGTAATCTCTTTTCCGGGGCGGCGGAGCGGGAGCTGCAGCCGCCTCCACCGCACCAGCCGGCGCGGCGGGTGTTTCTTGAGGCTTCTCGGGCTGGGAGTCTCGGTTCCACTGTGCCCAGTATATTTCCTCTGGCTTCTCCTTAAGCTCATAGGGGTCAGTGCCCCAAACCATTCCGCCCCAGTCAGGGCCACGTTGGCGAGACGCCATCTTCCTTGCGTCCTCTCTCGCGATGACTGGATCTCGAGCCGGAGGCGGAGTAAAGGGGGTGGAGTCTTTGCTCTCAACGCTCCCCACAGTAAGTTCCTGGCGGGCTGGATTGCATTTTCCCGCGCTACAGGGGGGCGTGCCATGGTTTTCCCGCTCTTGAGGGGGCGGTGTCTTTCGCTAATGTGTACGCATTTTATGAATTCTAACGCATTAGCGTACGCATTAGCGTACGCATTAGCGTACGCATTGGCGTACATTCTCAATGAATATGCGTATATTTGGCGTCGCCGTTATTTTAACCAGATTCGTTACGAACTTGATCAAAATTCGGTTCGGTGACGAACCGAACTTTTGGGAAAGTTCGTAACGAATCTGGTTCGTTACAGTTCGGTTCGCTCATCCCTATTTAGGGGCATTGCCCTGCTACAAGGTGAATTTCCATTCCAGTCTCAAAAATCTGGCAGAATGAAACATGTTTTCCTCAAGTATTGACCTGTAAATACTATCAATATTTCCCTTTACTCCTGATCACTTTTCTAGTATCTTCAAAGAATAAAAATCCACAAAGCATGAGACTTCTACCACTTTCACAATTTTACTGTGGAAGTGTTTGGTTTGGTTTGTGTCACACATAGTATTTCCCTTCATGGGCAAAAAAGTTCAATTTTAGACTCATCTATCCTGAGAACCTTCTTGGATGTGTTAAGGGAAGTCTACCATATGCTGTTTAGCAAACTCCAAATGTGTTTTCTTAGGTTTTATTTTAAGCAATTATTTTCTGGACAATTTTCCATAAAGCCCCACTCTGCATAGCGTACAGCTTATAGAAGTCCTATGTACTGATATTTCCATCACTGTTGTGAATCTTAGAAACTTAACTCTGATCTACATGCCTAAACAACTTCTTCTCTGACCTGTTTTGGTCACCATTTTGCTTGCTTAGTGTGTTGCAGGTGTCTTTCAAAAGAGTTCACATCATGTGACAGATCATGTGATAGTTTAACTACATCCAGGGGACCTTATTCAACTACAGTGGGGAAAAAAGTATTTAGTCAGCCACCAATTGTGCAAGTTCTCCCACTTAAAAAGATGAGAGAGGCCTGTAATTGACATCTTAGGTAGACCTCAACTATGAGAGACAAAATGAGAAAAGAAATCCAGATCACATTGTCTGATTTTTAAAGAATTTATTTGCAAAATTGTGGTGGAAAATAAGTATTTGGTCAATAACAAAAGTTTATCTCAATACTTTGATATATATCCTTTGTTGGCAATGACAGAGGTCAAACGTTTTCTGTAAGTCATCACACGGTTGGCACACACTGTTGCTGGTATTTTGGTCCATTCCTCCATGCAGATCTCCTATAGAGCAGTGATGTTTTGGGGCTGTCGCTGGGCAACACGAACTTTCAACTCCCTCCAAAGGTGACTGACTAGGCCACTCCAGCCACTCCTTTGTTGCCCTGGCGGTGTGCTTGGGATCATTGTCATGCTGAAACACCTAGCCACGTTTCATCTTCAATGCCCTTGCTGATGGAAGGAGGTTTGCACTCAAAATCTCACGATACATGGCCCCATTCATTCTTTCATGTACATGGATCTGTCGTCCTGGTCCCTTTGCAGAGAAACAGCCCCAAAGCATGATGTTGCCCCCCCACATGCTTCACAGTAGATATGGTGTTTTTTGGATGCAACTCAGCATTCACTCTCCTCCAAACACGATGAGTTGTGTTTCTACCAAACAGTTCTACTTTGATTTCATCTGACCATATGACATTCTCCCAATACTCTTCTGGAACATCCAAATGCTCTCTAGCAAACGTCAGACAGGCTCGGATATGTTCTGACTTAAGCAGGGGGACATGTCTGGCACTGCAGGATCTGAGTCCCTGGCGGCATAGTGTGTTACTGATGTAGCCTTTGTTTCGTTGGTCCCAGCTTGCACAATTAGTGGCTGACTAAATACTTTTTTTCCCCACCGTAATTATGTAATGTCTGAAGTTAATTAGTTCAACCACAGACCTTATTTAGGGGCTTTCATAGCAATGGTGGTGAATACAGATGAACTCACAACTCACTTCATTTTTATGTTTTTTTTCATTCCACTATATCAATTTGGACTATTTTTCATTTTTTTTGTGCTGGGAATGCCATGAATCATATTAGACAATGTGTGGTTCTGTCAAAGTGTCTTAAGGTTAAACATTGCATGGTTCTAACAGCCATTTATCTTTTCTTCATGCAGGTACATATTCATCTTCAAGCCTGCCATTAACCCTCTGCTTGCTGTATATCTGCTGGAATTGCTGAAAATTCAAACACTCATTTATGGTACATACAGTATGACTGTCTGAGGTCCTCTGAGCTGATCTTTGTAACTTTTGACAAAGTATTTGGGCCTTTTGTTACTTTCCTGATACAAATAGTTCAATACATTTATTTATCTCTGCATATAATTTCACTATAAGTTTTTAAAGTCACCTTGTGAATTGAGTAAACCAGGTTATCCATAGATCTAAGCGCACACACTCTCCTATAAATTTAGACATAGAATAGGGGTGACACGAGTGCTGGGTCTAGTATGAGTTGTCTTGAAGCCCCTTTACACTGTTCAATATAGCAGATGATTGTTGAGAAGGAAGCATTACTTCCCGACAATCACTGTTTGTCAGTTAAGGAGACCACTGCAATTACATACAGAAATCTGCACAGAATGGGGAGGAGGATTACTAATGCCATCATTCGTCCGCATACAGAATCATTGTTTGCTGGCAGCAGAGTACTGTTTAGAAAGCAAAATCTGCTACCTGCAAACAATGATTTTGGTGACCACACAATCATATCACCAGATGAATGAGCACCTTTACACCAGCAGATGTGAAAGCTTGTTAGCGATTATCCGGCTGATGTTTAGCCAGTGTAAAGGGACCTTTAGGTGAGCGGGTATGTTTGACTTTGTTTGACTTTGTCCAATTAGTGCTGCTGGTGTCACACTGTGCTGGGACACTCCCCCAACTAGTAACATCCATCTGTACCTTTACTGCAAGCTGCTGGAAATGCATTCATAACTTGAAGTAGAAATAACAAAAAATGGCACAACAGAGTAATAAGAATAAAAACTCTAGAATCATTACTACATGGAGAATGTAAGTAGTCGCTACAAAAGATATGTCAGGAGCAATGACAGCTCCTCTTTAACATTTGTTTTACATCTTCTTTTCCTTCTGTTAACTATGTTTTCTGGAATCTACTGTCAGTGTGCAAAAAACTCCCCTACATTCATGACTTCTTTCTTTCTAATTCTCTTCACCTGATTTATCAATTTAACACTGTTTCCCCTGCTGGTCTATTTTATGATGGCTTACATTTTTCTCATGCTCCAAGACCTGAAAACAGATTTGGTGGTGGAGTTGGTTTTCACTACTATCTATATGCTGATGACACCCAACTATACACTTTATCCCATGAAATCACCCCTGCTGCACTACAGAACTCCAGTGTCTGTCTGCTGTCTGTCTGAAAACAATTTTTTAAAAAACTGAACTTCTTGTGTTTTCACCATCTACTAACTTACCTAAACCTGATATTTTTCTCTCAGTGTGTGCCACTACCACAATGCTTAGGCAGCACATCTCAGTGTTATGTTTGACACTGATCTTTCCTTCACCTCTCTTAGTCAATTGCTTGCCCAGTCATATCTTCTCTACCTAATGTCTGTAGGAATTGTCCTTTTCTTACTTTGGAAACAACAAAAACTCTTATTGTTGCCCTGATCCATTCTCATCTTGATTACTATAACTCATTATTAATTGGTATCCCCCTTTTTATATGTACCTCTCTCTAATCTATACTTAATGCAACAGCCAGGCTAATCTATCTGTCTAACTGATACACTGATGCTTCCACCCTATGCCAATCACTGCACTGTATAGGATTTTGTTCATTCTCACCCACAAAGTTCTCCACAATGTGTACCCCTTACATCTTCATTTATGTCTACCACCCTACCCATGTTCCATGCTCTGCAAAAGATTTGCAACTAAGATCCACTATCATCCAGATCCTCAGTCTCGTTCTCAAGACTTCTCAAGCTGCAACAGTTCTTTGGATTGCCCTTCCCCAAGCAATTAGGTTAACTCACAATATCTCACTGAAGGAAGATAAAGAGTGCTTGGTCTATTTTGCATGGTTTTAGCACCAGTGACTATCTTCAAGGCTGGGGGAGTCATTATGGACACAATAGTCCACCTCCCAATTAGAGATGAGCGAATCATCCAAAATTCGCTTCGGCGAATATTCAACAAATTTCTGACAAGATTCGATCTTAATACGAATTTATTCGGTCGAATCTACGTTTTGAGAACATTCCTGCACAAATTCCGAACATACAGTCAGCGTAGTTAAAAGTACGCATGACGTAAGCATTAGTGTACAAAAGTGCATACGAATCTTTAGCATACTATTTACTCATGAATGCGTCATACGCACGAGGCTAAGCCGCGACGTAGAGTCCTCAGAGGCAGTCCATATGAGGTAGAAAAGTAAGGTGCTCACTGCTAGCTATCCAGCTAAGTGCATATTTACTAAAAACACAGTACAATAAGTGCATAATAGGACACATTGCAGTACCAGAAAAAGAATACAACAAAAAGAATGCAGCAAATAGAGAACCCTTTTTGCAAAAGGGACTCCTAAATTACCTGAGAAGGGGGGGAAGTAAAATAGGTCACTTTGGCGCAACGGGGAATTTTTTGGCAGAATGGGGGGAGTCCTGACAGTCATGTCCATCTGGGTGAGCGTCAAACGGAGGCAATACAAACTAAACAAACACAAAAATTGCCAACTAGCAGCTCACCCGTCAGGTGCAGTCCATGGTGTGGCTCCCATTCCTGTGTCCTTGAGACAGCCGGTTGTAGGGTTCCTCAGTTGAGGGACCTGAAGTCCTCCTCGCTTGAGCTACTGCTGAAAGAGATGAGAGGACGCTCCTGCCTCCTGTAGGCCACGCTCACTGCCATGGTGGAACTCCACTGCCCTCTTCTTCTGGAAGTTGGACTTGACCGGGCCCGGGTGGTGGTCATGCTGGTGAGCGCTGCAGCCACTTGCGCTTTTCCGGATCCCCCTGCCGGGACAGCAGGGGTAAGGACTTCCAGCTGCAGCGGTTCCGGAAAGGTTGCATCCAGGGAAGAAGCCCCAGCTTCCCTGGCTGCTGCTGACTTTATCTTCCACGGCAGCTGGTATTGGTGGATCACCATGGACTGGAACGTAAATGATGACGTTGTCAGCTGACCCAGGTGAAAGGACTGTGATGGTGGTGGTGTTGGCAGTCCAGGTATCAGAGGCTCCAGCTGTGGCTTTTCCCTGAACCGGAGGACGCCATCTGGGTTCTCCTGAAGGCAGCGCACCGGTACTTCGCCTGGTGGTTCCTCCGGCCAAACTTCAGATGGTAATGTAGGGACCAAGAGCTTAGAAAGGAGGGTAACTCCAGTAGCAAAGGGGCCTTTCAGGGACGCCTTGGGGGTGTACTCCACCTGATCCCCCGCGTATAGGCTATGACGAAGTTGTGGCAGGTTCGGCCGTTTCACTGACCTGCGGCCCACAAAATACTCCTTTCCATCCTCGTTGTCTGCCAGGAAGCCAGACCCTCGTTCCACGGAAAACCACAGGACCATTCCCTTTTGGTGTTCCAATGTAGGATCTCCCGGCCTAGGGTGGTCCAATACCTGGATGACCCAGTCCTCCACAGCATTTTTATAGTCCCAGAGGGTCTGCGCGTGAGCCATCACCGATTCTGGCACAATCGAGTTCTGTCTTATGGAAGGTATCATTGTGGATCTCCTCCTGGGCGATGAAGTGGACACTCCAGCCGCCTCCGCCGCACCAGCCACAGCAGACGCACCAGCCGCCTCACGACGAGCTGCCTCAAGATTCGGAGCAAACTCAGAAGGTGATAAGGAAGACAAGGGTACTGAAGCTGAGTTTCTCTGGCAGAGTTGTGACATCCTGATGTCTGGGGGTGGTTCAGGGAACTCGTCCCCAAAGACCATCTCATTCCACTTGGGAGTATGACGCAGCTGTTTAGCCATGCTTGCTACTTGATCGTTGTTCAGCGCTGGTCTAAACTGGTTCAGAGGAGGGTGGAGTACTGAGGGAGTTGCCTTCACTCCCTATAGGTGCAAACAGTTAGATCCCGGTGAGCCAGGCTGTTTTTTTCCAGTTCTGAGGGGAGCGTATCTTCACTTTCCCGCTCTTGCATGAGCGTATCGTAATTTTCCCGCCTCACGAAGAATGCATATGTTTCGTACGTAATGTACGTATCGTTAGCGTTCAAAATTTTGCGAAAATTTACACATAATATGAAGCGAATCCGAAAAAATCCGGAGGAGAAAATTTGTAAGATTCGATACAAATCTACGAAGCAGTGAATAGATTCACTCATCTCTACTCCCAATGTAGTGTTTAGTGTGCAGCTGCTACTTCACCCATTAACCAGTGACTGGACTTTACACTACTGCTTGCACGTCACTATTATTATCTATACACTGGACAGTGATATATCCACAGACGTCATTCAATTGTTGAACGTCCCTGGCAATCATTATATCTTACCGGAATCCTCAGGTATTAGCGCCTTCTCCCTGATGTATACCCGGTCACACTGGCTTCAGTTCAGTCCTCTGCGTTTTTATTATTAATATACCAATACACTTTTTTTTTTTTTTTAAACGTCCTTACAGGCAGTCATCATATAATTCACAGTTTAGGTTGCTCCCTAAAAAAATATCTTTTTATTGTGGCCTTTCACATGCCCTAATCTAATTCTTCACCATTCAACCCACTTCAACAACATTCTTCGGAACCTGATCCATCATTAAATACTATCCACCACATTCCATGCACTCAAAAGCACTACAAATATTGGCTGGTGACTAACTCATGTAGCTTTATATGTACTCTTCTATTTTGTTAGAATGGCTTGACCATCAACCAACAAACACTTACATTTTTTTGTTGCCCCTGTCTCCTCAAAGATTGTATGCTGTTGCGAGCAGGGCCCTCATTAATCTTCTTTCAATTGTTGACTTGTTTGTTGCTATGTAATGTATGATTCTGTTTGTACATAAACCCTCTGATTGTAAAGCACTGCAGAATATGTTGGTGCTCCGATCATTATTATTATTATTATCATTATAATAATATTTTTGCACGTATATTTTGCTATTTTACTTGTTGTCCAGGCCCATTGTCTGAAAAACATAGCCCTAGACCCTGTCCAACTCTGTCTGTGTGTATATATATATATGTATATATATATATATATATATATATATATATATATATATATATATTCCTAAATTATTGGGTTAATAATGGAATCAAGATTAAAGGGGTTCTCTGTGGAAGAAAAATTGGGTAATACTTAGCCTTATCTTGCTCCATTGATACCACTGTCCTCCCTGTACTGACACAGGCTGTGGGTTCTTCCACCCTGGTCCTGTCCCATTGCACATCTTTTCTTGTTTAGCTGCATAATAAATGTGTGTTAAAAGGAAAAGAAGTACAGTAAGGACCCAGGCAGAAGAGTCTGCAGCCTGTGTAAAGGAAGGTGTCATTTGCAGAGCGAGGGACAGTTAAGTATTAAAAAAATGATCTTTTGTGGGTTTGAAGAAAACCCAACTTTTATAAATAGCCCGGAGAACGCCTTTAAATCAAAGTTACTATCTAAATTATTTACTCTGTAATTTTAGTGACATTCCACCCTGAAAACAATATAGTAACACTGAGGTGGCACTGATCTTTAAAGTTCTTTGTGATATAGTCCACTTCTTTTCTATGTTTTTTCGCACAAATGTGTTGCTGAAATTGTAGAGACTTAAAGGAGACATTATATAATTGTTCTGTACTGGTGTACAAAATACTTCAAGAAACAAGTGGCATACTGTTATAAGGCACTAACCAAATCATTCATTCCTACTTTTCAAATTACCAGCAGGACATGTATGCTATTTATAATTTGTGACTAGAATATTAATTTCCTGGAATCCAAGAAGGGACGAAGCTCTCACTGACTCAGATAATACAAGCACAATATTTGTGGCTCATGTTGCACATACCTTAAATAAAGTCAGCTGTCACTGACAGCCTGAGCATTCCGATAATGGAAGAAAGTAGAAAAAATGGTGATTGACAGAATTTTCATAAAATAACTATTACAAAAAAAATCCTTTCATTTCTCATACAGATTTAAGTATTTGGTGCAGTACATCCAGAAATGTTGACAGGACTTTCTTTTCTGTCCTGCATAATGGAAACCAGACGGATTCATTATACTTGACCATAGACCTCTATTATAATGGATTAAAATGAAATGCCTCTAAAGTAGAGATGAGCAAGCACTAAAATGCTCGGGTGCTCGTTATTCGAGATGAACTTTTCTGGATGCTCGGGTGCTCGTTTCGAGTAATGAACCCCATTGAAGTCAATGTGAGACTCAAGCATTTTTTGCAGAGGACCAAGGCTCTGCCTAGGGAAGGCTGGGTGAAAACCTGGAAACATCAGAAAATGATGGAAACACCACGGAAATGGACAGGAAACAGCAGGGGCAGCATGCATGGATGCCTCTGAGGCTGCCTAATCCCACCATTACCCCAAATTCTCCTGCAACAGCCTGATGGTTACCCTCATGGCAATTGTGCTCACCCAGACCAAGAAAGGCGAGGCACATGCCCATCACATGTTAGGGAAGCACCCAACTAGGTGCAACGAAGGTCCATCACACATGCCCATGCTGACACTGCTCTCCTATCCCCAGCCACACGATGCAGGCATAAGCCTGACACAACATGGTGGTGACACCAACAAGTGACCAAAATAGATGAGGTAGCAGGTGAGCCACCCAAAAATTTAGCCTGACGCAGCATGGCGGTTACACCACCAATGACTTTGTCCGACTGAGAATGCAGTGAAATGGCTTTTGTTGAGCCTCCAAAAAATGTTTTCTTTTCGGAGTACATAAAGTCGACCCTATGCAAAAAATTTTTTTTTTAAATGTCGGTACTTGCGCCTCCTGAAAAATTGTTTTGGACTGTCTGTTTGACGCTCCTGAAACATTGTTTTACAGTGTCTGTAGTTGACACTGCGGAAAAATTGTTTGGAGAGAGGGTCTGTAGGTGGCCCTCCGGAAAAATTGTTTAGAGAGAGGGCCTGTAGGTGGCCCTCTGGAAAAATTGTTTGGAGAGAGGGCCTGTAGGGGGCCCCTCAGTTGGCCCTCAAAAAATTGCGTTTTGGGTCAGCGTTAGGCAAAGACGACAAGGAGGAGGAGGAGTAGGAGGAGAAGAGAAGAGGAATCGGATACATAAGTAATGTTAATCTTTAGCTGCTTTCCTCTGGAGGAGATTTGAATTCCGGTGAAATCCAGGCTTTGTTCATTTTAATAAGCGTCAGCCTGTCAGCGCTGTCAGTTGACAGGCGTGTACGCCTATCGGTGATGATGCCACCAGCTGCACTGAATACCCGCTCTGACAGCACGCTAGCGGCAGGGCAGGCCAGCACCTCCAAGGCGTACAGCGCCAGTTCAGGCCACATGTCCAGCTTTAAAACCCAGTAGTTGTATGGAGCAGAGTGATCGGTCCGGACGTTGGTATAATCAGCTAGGTACTCCCTCACCATCTTTCTGTAAAGCTTACCCCTACTGGGGACAGGTGACAGTGTCTTGCTGGGGTGACATAAAACTGACAAAGGCCTTGGAGATCGTTCCCCTGCCAGTGCTGGACAAGTTGCCTGCTCGCCTCATCTCCCCCGCTACTTGGCCCACAGAAGCACGCCAGGACCCGTTGATATAGATTCACTCTCATACTCCTTTCCTCTACAGAGATGAGAGTGGAAAGGTTCTGCTTGTACCGTGGGTCCAGGAGAGTGAACACCCAGTAATCGGTGTTTGAAAAAATGCTTCTAACGTGAGGGTCACGGGATAGGCAGCCTAACATGAAGTCTGCCATGTGCGCCAGAGTCCCAACACGCAAGAATTCCCTCTCCTCACTAGCCTGACTCTCCATTTCCTCCTGCTCCTCCTCCTCCAAGTCCTCCTCTTCAGCCCATACACGCTCAACAGTTAATAAGGACTGAGCACTGGTACCCGCTTCTGTCTCGCCGACATTCTCCTCCTCTTCCTCCTCATCCTCATCCCCCTCCTCTGATACGAGCTGAGAAACAGACCGGAGGGTGCTCTGGCTATCAAGCGACGTATCTTCCTCCACCGTCTCTTGTGACAAGCGCAAAGCATCCGACTTCATGCTGAGCAGTGAATTTTTCAACAGGCAAAGCAGCAGGACGGTGAGGCTGATAATGGCGGCATCGCCGCTGACCATCTGTGTTGACTCCTCAAAGTTGCTCAACACCTGGCAGATATCAGACATCCACGTCCACTCCTCATTGTAGACTTGAGGAAGCTGACTGACCTGACTACCAGTTCTGGTGGAAGTTGACATCTGGCAGTCTACAATCGCTCTGCGCTGCTGGTAAACTCTGGATAACATGTTTAACGTCGAATTCCATCTTGTGGGCACGTCGCACAACAGTCGGTGAGCGGGCAGTTGTAGGCGGCGCTGCACTGCCCTGAGAGTGGCAGCATCTGTGGTCGACTTGCGGAAATGCGCACAGATGTGGCGCACCTTGGTGAGCAAATCAGACAGATTGGGGTATGTCTTGAGGAACCGCTGAACTATTAGATTGAACACGTGGGCCAGGCATGGCACATGTGTCAGTCTGCCGAGTTGCAGAGCCGCCACCAGGTTACGCCCGTTGTCACACACAACCATGCCTGGCTTGAGGTTCAGCGGTGCCAGCCACAGATCGGTCTGCGCCGTGATGCCCTGTAATAGTTCTTGGGCGGTGTGCCTTTTGTCACCTAAGCTCAGCAGTTTGAGCACTGCCTGTTGGCGCTTAGCCATGGCACTGCTGCTGCGCCTAGAGCTACCGACTGAAGGCGCTGTGCCCACGGATGGTAATTCGGAGGAGGAGGTGGCGGAGGAGGAGGGGTCGGAGGAGGAGGCATAGTACATCTGAGAGACCGTGACCGAGGTAGGCCCCGCAATCCTCGGTGTGGGCAGTACATGAGCGGCCCCAGGGTCAGACTCGGTCTCAGCCTCCACCAAGTTAACCCAATGTGCCATCAGTGATATATAGTGTTCCTGCCCGGCAGCACTTGTCCATGTGTCCGTGGTTAGGTGGACCTTCTCAGAAACAGCGTTGGTCAGGGCACGGATGATGTTCTGTGACACGTGCTGGTGTAGGGCTGGGACGGCACATCGGGAAAAATAGTTGCGGCTGGGGACCGAATACCGAGGGGCAGCCACCGCCATGAGGTTGCGAAAGGCCTGGGTCTCTACCAGCCTATAGGGCAGCATCTCAAGGCTCAGCAATTTGGAGATGTGGACGTTGAGGGCTTGGGCATGTGGGTGGGTGGAACTGTATTTCCTCTTGCGCTCCAGCGTCTGCTGTAAAGACAGCTGAACACTGCGCAGGGACACATTGGTGGACGCTGTGGTGGATCGTAAAGGCAAAGGTGTGGTTTTCCGGCGGGAGGCGCTCATTCCGGGGTCCTGGGCAGGGGGTTGACTAGCAGAGGCAGCGAGTGACACAGGGGAAGGAGCAGTAGTGGGACCCGCAAGAGGTGAACGGCCTTGGTTCCATTGAGTGGGGTGTTTAGCACTCATATGCCTGCGCATGCTGGTGGTGGTTAGGCTAGTAGTGGTGGCACCCCTGCTGATCCTGGTGTGGCACAGGTTGCACACCACAGTCGTTGGTCATCCTCACTTTCTTTAAAGAACCTCCAGACTTGCGAACATCTAGGCCTCGCCACGGGAGCTTCACTACGTGAAACAGTTGCTGCTGATGCACCAGCTCTGGCCCTGCTTCTCCCTCTGGCCACACCACTGCCTCTTACAACCTGTTCTGGTGCAGCACTCGCCTCCGCCTCAGAAGTACTGTCTTCACTTGGCTTATCAACCCAGCTTGGGTCAGTCACCTCGTCATCCTCCGATTCCTCAGTCTGCTCCCCCCTCGGACTTCCTGCCCTGACAACAACTTCACCACTGTCTGACAACCGTGTCTCCTCATCGTCCGACACCTCTTTACAAACTTCTTCCACTAAGTCAACAATGTCATCACCCACAGACTGCGACAGTTGGAAAACTTGGGCATCGGGAACGAGGTCAGCAGCAACCTGAGAAGTGGTTTGTGACTCTGGGAAGGGTCCAGAAAACAGTTCCTGAGAGTATGCCGGATCGCATTCCAAATTTTCCTGGGAGGGGGCAGACTGAGGGCAAGGAGGTTGAGGTGGAGGAGCCAGAGGAGTGCTCCCTTGGGTAACGTGGGTGGACTGCGTGGAAGACTGACTGGTGGACAAATTACTTGAAGCATTGTCCACAATCCACGACATCACCTGTTCGCACTGTTGTGGTTTAAACAGTGCTCTACCACGTGTCCCTGTAAGTTGAGACATGAAGCTAGGGAGTGTAGCTCTGCGGCGTTCCCCTGCTCCCTCATCAGCAGGTACTGTCTCACTCTGCCCAGGACCACTGCCTCTGCCCCCTTCAATAATTGAATGCCCACGCCCACGCCCTCGTCCTCGACCCTTAGCCCTGGGGTTCAACATTTTCTGTATATAAGTGTATTATATATACCAAAAAAAAAAATGGGCCTGCTGTACTGAAACCCACAAACTTGTTCAATCTGAACAAGTTAATATATAGGTGGATAAGTTAGAGCAAAATTACGTATTTTATTACTTACCGTGCAGTATGGAGCAATTACGCTGAAACTATTAGATTAGGCAGACTTGGTCTACTTAAGTGCAACCCAGACAAATGTCGCACAGAGATTTTTCTAATGTAGCTGTATCAGTGAGAGCAAAAGACCGTATTTGATTACATGACATACAGTATGGGTCACCTGGACAGAAAACACGGAGTGTGGTTTGTGGTGACTGGCCAGCTGAACTGTGACACACAGAATGGTTCCACACAGCTGTATGAAATGGATTTGTATCACTGAGAGCAAACAAAAGGATTTTGTACTGTGACTTCCACAATCTATCAGTTAGACAGAAAAAAATCTTCTGCAGACTTTTTGCCTATTTCAATGAAACACAAAAAAATTGTCCCACTTAGCTGTTTGAAATGGATGTGTGTCACTGAGAGCCAAAAAATAAACTTTTTCCAGTCTCCCTGCAAAATGCTGCAAATATGGCGGTAGCAGCACTACTAGTGCCAGCAAGCCCAGCCACAAGCAGATAAAAAAAGGGTCTTGTAGCCCTAACAAGGGCTGTTGGGTTCTTTTAGAATCACTCCTGCCTAACACAAATCTAGTAGAACACCCTAACACTCTCCCTGTATCACACTGCAGATCTGTCCCTAACAGCATCCAGGCAGCGACTGAGCCGAGCACCGCGGGCAGTCACTAGTATATTCCAGGGTCACCTGATCAGGCCAGCCAACCCCTGCTATCGACATGTAAGGGCCCCACGTGATGCTGGGTGTACCGCAGAGTCTCCTGGCTTGTGATTGGCTGAGTTTATAGCCACCAAAAATTCAAAAGGCGGGAGATGCCATTTCCTCGAGCATGGTGAGCACTTACGAGTACCCTAATACTCGAACGAGTATCAAGCTTGGACGAGTATGCTTGCTCATCTCTACTCTAAAGGTTTCCATTTGGAATTCTGTCTTACGAATCCGGTTATTTTCCATTATAACCATGTTATAATGAAAAGCAATAACGGAATTTATAACGTTGATGTGGAATCCGCCCTTAGTGGTATATGTTAAGTCTTTTCCTTCTTATGCTGCTTTTCTAGATGTTTATCTCTCTCTACAACTGTGCTGAGTAGGTGGGCTCTTTAGAGTCAAACTGTGTTCTCTGAGCCAAAACTCAACCTCCATTTTGCTACTCTCCTTCCCATCTATGAGCATAAGACTAACACATAGGCTAAAACAGACTGTACTATGAGTCCAATCCTCTTGTCTTCTATTTACTGTTTTACACTAGATGGATTTTCTTGGTGACTGAGAAGATAACTATTATTAGAAAACTTAGAAGATAAATAAGGAAATATTTACAGAGTGCCTACAAACAAAGAAACAGGAGTGCTGACTTCTGGTAGGTGAGAAAAAGGCAACTTTCTTCTGTACTATTGATTTATGTAAAAAAAGAAGTTAATGAAAGAAATACTGCAGTTATTACTTCATTTCCATAGAACAGACAACTTTAAGTCTTAGAGAGATGTAAAACCCAGCTACCCTCTGACTCTGACTGTGCTTTAAGTACCTTGTTTTTTTAGTCCCAAATTTAGCTTACATATAGGCTGCATTCATATGTACAATTTCATAATTGAGATAGCCACATATCAGGTGAAATTTATCATGGGGTTAATATTTAAAGTCAGTTTTGTTTGAGTCTGTGTCAGAGTACTTCCACTAAATGTGCCAAATATTGTATGTTGTTTCATAACTTTGGTGTATCTTTAAACCTAACATTTTTGTCTTGAAATGTTTATGCAGTTACTTTACTCCACCCCTCCTCTACAGGAGTGACTTTGGGATTTTTTTGCAACCTTATCAAAAGCTCTAACTCTGGAATGAACTAATTAGTATATCTAACCACACCCACTTTTCAAAACTGGAATGAATGGTGTAAAAATCCAAAAAGTCACCATATCTTTGTGTAAGTGACCACAAAAAGTTGCAAAGTTCTATTTTGCAACTTTTTGAAGACAGAATTCTGGCGTGCAGGGTGTGATAAATTCCTCCCTATAAGTGTTCAAAATGAATTTGGATTCCATAAAGGAAAATCATGTTCTTGTAAATAAATATGTTTCCCTCACTAAACCTTGCTATGCTTATGTGAGTTCACCCTGAGGTATTCATATGATTGCATAAAGCTTTTTAAAATAATAGGATAGCAACTATAGAAAAACATTACTATAAATGACAGCATAAAGATATAAATAGCAACACAATGAAACCAAAGGCAATGAATTAATTACAGAAAGTTCTCCTTAAAAAACAAACCAAGCAAGGTCTCATACAGTTGCATATACTGAGAGATACCTATGGCCACTGTAAAGACAGGGGTTGAGAAAGGAATGCATTCCTAAATCCCCAAATTAGCCGATCACCAATATGTTAGGAAGAAGTGCATTGGAGCTAAACAAGGACACAATTTAAACACATTTCTTAAAGTACCACTGTTAGAAGCTAGCCAGCTGACATTAAACAAAAATAAGTTGTGCTATAAACAACCTATTTATAAAAATCTTGACTTCTTTTCACCACAGAAGGAAACCCCAAGAATGTGGCTGCTGTAAAGAATGTATACTGAAACTTTACCACGTAGAAAATGCAGGCAAAATGTAACAAAATTATGATATGGCATGACTAAGATCTGATTTAATGGCAATAAAATTGTAGTACACGCACACAACATATGTATATAAAAGTAATAAAAGTAACAAGAATCTCACACAATTTATGCTAAGTGCAAGTTTTAAAAACTAGCATTGCATTTCGACCCTTCAAAAGCATCCTTCCAAGACTGATAGTTCATGTTTAGTTCAATGCGGAAACAAACTGTTGTCAGGCCTACTCTCATCAGTTTATCTTATGGCACAAAAAAGTATTGGATGTGCTTAGATCACACATGTCTTATCCTTGTTTTAACTGACACCTGCTGTTGTGGGGCAGTGGGCTGTCAACCTGTCAGCACAAAAATGCAGTGAAACCTACAGGTAGCATATTATAGAGCTGAGCAGATTGGTATACTGTATAGTTTGTGAGAAAAGATTTAACAAAGCTTTTTGTGGATGTGTCAAGTGGAACGTCCTAATCAGTGATGGACAGCATTCCCTGTGTAAGTGTGTATGCTAAGATAGCTGTCAGTCACTGATAAAACTGGCCACTAACTTCTTTGGCTGGTATGTGCTGTGTGTAGAATTTCCAGTGTATTGCTGTGAGATACTGCATCACTCTGCAGTTGCTGATAAGGAGAAGTCTATTATAAATAAGGCCCATTCAGACGGCCGTAATATTGCGAGTCCGCAATAATGCGGACCCGCAACACTACGGCTGCCGCCCGGCGTGTATTCCTCACAGCTCGGAACACAAGGCCGGGCGCCCCATTCAAAATGCCTATACTTGTCCGTGCATGCGGACAAGTATAGGACATGCTTCATATGAGCCGCGGCACGGAGCTAGCTCCGTGTGGCGGCTCCCCTCTCCCATAGAGTGTGAATGGGGCCTAAGGAGAAGTGGACAAGCTTCAACTATATCACATAGTATACCCTGAGACTGGTTCCATGTCACTATTTTATCACTAAATCCCAGCAGATGCTTGTTAGATCCAGTTCATATGTTCATTTAATCATAGAAGTATACATCCATATAAAGGACACGTTTCAGCCCATCCAACCTTCATTAACTGATGATGTTGATGATGGTTGGACGGGCCGAAACGCGTCCTTTATATAGATGTATACTTCTATGATTAAATGAGCATATGAACTGGATATAATAAGCGTCTGATGGGTTTTCGTTATATTACATATTGGAACTTTTCTCCTTCCCTTGACGGTGCGCTATTGATCGAGTGCTGACCTTGGTTTACTACACTATTTTATCACTGGCTGCACTTAAATAGGAACCAGTGCAGAGCAAGTGCAGTGCGGTGAGACCTTACCTCCTCAGCCTCCGCAAAGCCGGAAGAATGCTGGAAAATACAGCATGCATCAGGGGAAATAGAAGGAAGAAGAAATCAAGATGGCGGACAACCTAAAAATGGCACAATGAGATTTTAAATCTGTAGCATATCAATTTAGGTTGCAGCCTTCAGTTACAGCTGTCACCCCTCGCAGTGCAGATGGTGAAATTTAGGGAAAATCCACAGCTCAATCTACAGCAAAATTTGCATGTAACACATGTGGAATTTCTCCTACAGAATATGTGCTGTGTGGATTTACCCTAGGGTTAAAGGGGTATTCCCATCTCACAAATGTAGTTTGTATAGTTAGATATAGCCATACAAATATTTTTACTAATAGAAAGTATTTATATATAATGTACCATTTAGAAGATTTGCCTATTTGTATAGGCATTGTACCACACACATCAGTCAGGCCGTTGCCCCTAGTTACGGCCACCGCAGCCTTGTAGTAGTGGTGGCCGGTTTGCTCCTTTTCAAACACGCTGAGGTATCTGCTGTATTGTGAACGCACATTGCATGAGCATGCAGAGACACATCTTAGAGTACTTTCACACCTGCATTTTGGACGCTGCCAGTCCAAAACGCAATGGTCAGGATCCGTCCAAAATGCAGACTTTATAAACGGATCCTGCTCTATAGAGATGAATTGATCTTGGAACAGGATCCGTTTCTCTGCGTTTTGGAAGCGCAGACAAAAATTCTACAACCCTAAGATGTGTCTCCGCATGCTCATTCAATGTGCGTTCACAATACAGCAGTTACCTCAGAGCGGGTTTGAACAAGAGCAAGCCGGCCACCACTACTACATGGCCGTGGTGGTCGTAACTAGGGGCAATGGCCTGACTGATGTGTGTGGGACAATGTCTATACAAATACACAAATCTTCTAAACGGTACTTTTTATATAAATACATTCTATTAGTAATAATATTGGTATGGCTATATCTAACTATACAAACTACATTTGTGAGATGGGAATACCCCTTTAAGTTAAACTGATATAATTGTACACATCAACTGCTTAAACACCTTACCAATTACATAATTGTACATTGTATAGCAGCTGTGCTTGGTTTTACAGCTCAGCCCCATTTATTTCAATAGCACTGAGATGTCCCTATCTATCTGCGAGTAGGCCGCAGCACTCGAGTAGGCCGCAGCACTCACAGAAGCTGCACGGACTTCTCAAACAGCTGATCGGCAGGGGTCCTGGGTGTTGGACCCTCACCCATCAGATACTGATGACCTATCCAGAGGATAGTCCACAATTCACACTGGATGGCAGCATATCCCTTTAAAAAAATCTTCTATTTATTCAAACATGATCCATAAAAATGTACAAAAAGAGTGGCCACAGAAAGTGCCTGTGCGTGCAACGTTTCGGCTATATCCTAGCCTTTATCAAGCATAATACAGAGTGTACACAACCATCTTTAAATAGTATATGTAGCACCTCCCATTAGTTTTCCAGCCCAATCACTCAAATTCATTAATTATCTCATCACATGTGCAAAAAGAGGGCAACCAGTAGGGAGTATAAACTTCATAATTATTCACATTACTCACCAATCCAAAGTGCAAGTGTAAAAGTGAGTCAATGGGGAACGACTCTGAGGCCTTCATTTCCCACATGCATGTTATCGTGGCGTCCTGTTGATAGCACTACGCATGGTATGGTATTGATTGAATTGTAACAATGTCCTTCCAGTATTGTGACCATTATGCTTTTTGAGTGGTTTTAATAAACTTTTTTTTAATCTTTTTTATTTTTCACTAGGTGGACGATGAGGCACGGTCAAGACCCAGCGTGCATGTCACGTGACATATCGCTTTAAGGGAATATATAAGCGTCACCTCTTCCCCGTATGCACTGATCATCTACATTATAAAGAGATGTGGCCATGAGATTGAGGTTGGACTGCGACAGGACGTTGAGATATAATTTGGGCAGTCCCTCAGACAAATAAAAATTGGCATATATCAAGAATACTGGTGGCTAGGTTTTGCCTATATGGTCGGGAACCGGTCTGAATATACATTTGTGATCTGGCTTGGTTTGTGTAAACCCGGAATGACCGGATACATCACAGCGGATCGGGCAACTGTGGGGTCCGATCTGCGGTAGCGCCGCTAACAGTAATGGTATCCATGACAATGGGGACGCTGCTGTATAGCGTGCATGGTGTGGTCACGAGGGTAAACATAGCCAGCAGTCATGTGACCGGAACCGGGTCACGTGACCGGAATTCAGCCATGTTCAGTGCAGGAAGTGGGAATGAGAGTGGGCATGCGTAGTGCTATCAACAGGACGCCACGATGACATGCACGTGGGAAATGAAGGCCTCAGAGTCGTCCCCCATTGACTCACTTTTACATTTGCACTTTGGATTGGTGAGTAATGTGAATAATTATGAAGTTTATACTCTCTATTGGTTGCCCTCTTTTTGCACATGTGATGAGATAATTAATGAATTTGAGTGACTGAGCTGGAAAACTAATGGGAGGTGCTACATATACTATTTAAAGATGGTTGTGTACACTCTGTATTATGCTTGATAAAGCCTAGGATATAGTCGAAACGTTGCACGCACAGGCACTTTCTGTGGCCACTCTTTTTGTACATTTTTATGGATCATGCTTGAATAAATAGAAGATTTTTTAAAGGGATATGCTGCCATCCAGTGTGAATTGTGGACTATTGTGAGGACCTAAGGGATCGTGGGTCCGGGACTGGCTGTTGCATTCCTGAGGATATCTGGTTGGCACCTTGGTGCTGCTCTCGACTTGTATTGCTGTACTATCCAGAGGATAGGTCATCAGCATAGAAAAGTCAGAAAACCCCCTTAAAGGGAACCTGTCATCTCCGAAACACCCCCTGAACTAGAGTAAGCGTTGTATAGTGTAAGTGATGCTGAATCCAAACATGTAATTTTTATCTTCGTACTCACTTGCATTCTGACGCTGTGCTCTGACAAACCAGCGGTAAAATGCACTCACTGGACTCTAGTGCTCACTCACATAATGGAGAGGACTCAAAGAAGAGTCCAGTGAGTGTATTTTACTTCAAGTTTGTGGGAGCACAGAGTCGGAATGGAAGTGAGTATGAAGATAAAACTTACATATTCGGATTCAACATCACTTACCCTATACAACACTTACTCTAGTTCAGGGGGTGTTTCGGTGATGACAGGTTCCCTTTAATGGCTTCTTCTGACTGGATATTTCTATCTAGTGCTGGATGCCCTCTGAGTAGACTGGTGTAAAGCAAACTCAGTTTTAGGGTACCTACTAATGGTCCAGATGTGCATGTACAAAATCCTCATAAAATCTGCCCTAAAACCACACAAAAACACACTCATAAATCTGCACTATTTATCGCTGTTTTGGTGCAGTTTTTATGTTTTTTTGTTGCAAATTTACATGCAGATTTTCTGTATTTCTCTGGTATATAGAGCTCTATATCTAGCCTTTTTCAGTGGTCCCTCATTTATGTAATTAAAGGGGTTCTCCGAGTTATAAATATTGATGACCTATCCTCAGGATAGGTCATCAATATCAGATCGGCAGGGGTCCGACACCCGGCACCCCCGCCGATCAGCTGTTTGAAGAGGAGGCGCGCGCCGTATCAGCGCTGCCTCCTCTTCAGTGTTTACATGCTGGCCGACTCGGGGGTAGTTGTGAGTAGGTGTAATTACACCTCACTGCCCCATTCATTTCTATGGGAAGAATCGCTCCCATACAAGTCTATGGAAGCGATTCTATTCATAGAAATGAATGGGGCAGTGAGGTGTAATTACACATACTAACCACTACCCCCGAGTCGGCCAGCATGTAAACACTGAAGAGGAGGCAGAGCTGATACGGCGCGCGCCTCCTCTTCAAACAGCTGATCGGCGGGGGTGCCGGGTGTAGGACCCCTGCCGATCTGATATTGATGACCTATCCTGAGGATAGGTCATCAATATTTATAACTCGGAGAACCCCTTTAACCTTGTAATGTGGACTCTTATTTATGACTTTTAACTTTGATATTTAATATGATTATGATTAGAGATGAGCGAGTAGTGAAATATTTGAAAGTTCGAAATTCGATTCGAATAGACCGCGAAATTCGACTATTCGACCGATTATCGAATCCCATTAAAGTCTATGGGAAAAAAATGCTCGCCACTTGGAAATCTCAATTCGACCACTTGGAGGTCACCAAGTCCACCCTGAAACCTCAGAAAAGGATGCCAACACTGCTGGAATGCAACTGGGACAGCAGGGGAAGCATGTCTGGGTGCATATAACGCGCCCAAGTCGCACTATTACGCCACTATCACAGCCTCTCAACAATACACTCCAAAGTCAATATAACCTCTCTGTAAAGTGAGACCATACAAGGAAACCTTCTTTCCTCTACATTGCCATGGACCCCAAGCCAAACTAGATAAAAAAGAAGATGAAATTCTGCATCCCTTGAAATCACGTTGCCTATGACAACCACAGATGGCATAGGCAAGGGGGAAAGCAAATAGACCCCACCCCTAATTGTCATTGTGTGTGTGTGTGAGATGTGGTCAGACATGTCTTCTTTAAAATGTAAAAACAACTCAAACACATGCAGAAGCCTTAAAATGCCCAAATTGTTGGCGCTTGAGATGTCAGTGACCCGACCTGGCCCAGTGTCATGTCTAGCAGGTAAAGCAGTGGGGATGTTGAGGGATGCGTAGGACCGCAAAAGGCAGGAAGAGGCCGTGGGCTGGCCAGAGGCTCATGGAAAATTTTGTGGAGGCCCAAGAGGTGAGACGTCTTAAAAATTGGTGTGGAGGCTAAAGAGGTGAGACCTCTTAAAAATTATGTGGAGGCCCAAGAGCTGAGACCTCTTAAAATTATGTGGAGGCCGAGAGGTGAGACCTCTTAAAATTTGTGAGGCCCAAGAGGTGAGACGTCTTAAAAATTGTGTGGAGGCTAAAGAGGTGAGACCTCTTAAAAATTATGTGGAGGCCCAAGAGGTGAGACCTCTTAAAAATTATGTGGAGGCCCAAGAGGTGAGACCCTCTTAAACATTTTGTGGAGGCCCAAGAGGTGAGACCTCTTAAAAATTATGTGGAGGCCCAAGAGGTGAGACCTGTTAAAAATTGTGTGGAGGCTAAAGAGGTGAGACCTCTTAAAAATTGTTTGTAGGCCCAAGAGGTGAGACCTCTTAAAAATTATGTGGAGGCCCAAGAGGTGAGACCTCTTAAAAATTATGTGGAGGCCAAAGAGGTGAGACCTCTTAAAAATTGTGTGGAGGCTAAAGAGGTGAGACCTGTTAAAAATTTTGTGGAGGCCCAAGAGGTAAAACCTTGATAAAATTTTGTGGAGCGCCCAAGAGGTGAGACCTGTTAAAAATTTTGTGGAGGCCCAAGAGGTGAGACCTGTTAAAAATTTTGTGGAGGCCCAAGGGTGAGACCTTGATAAAATTATGTGGAGGCCCAAGAGGTGAGACCTGTTAAAAATTTTGTGGAGGCCCAAGAGGTGAGACCTGTTAAAAATTTTGTGGAGGCCCAAGAGGTGAGACTTGATAAAATTTTGTGGAGGCCCAAGAGGTGAGACCTGTTAAAAATTTTGTGGAGGCCCAAGAGGTGAGACCTTGATAAAATTTTGTGGAGGCCCAAGAGGTGAGACCTCTAAACATTTTGTGGAGGCCCAAGAGGTGAGACCCTGTTAAAAATTTTGTGGAGGCCCAAGAGGTGAGACCTTGATAAAATTATGTGGAGGCCCAAGAGTTGAGACCTGTTAAAAATTTTGTGGAGGCCCAAGAGGTGAGACCTGTTAAAAAATTTTGTGGAGGCCCAAGAGGTGAGACCTTGATAAATTTGTGGAGGCCCAAGAGGTGAGACCTGTTAAACTTTGTGGAGGCCCAAGAGGTGAGACCTTGATAAAATTTTGTGGAGGCCCCAAGAGGTGAGACCTCTTAAACATTTTGTGGAGGCCCAGAGGTGAGACCTTGATACAATTTTGGTGGAGGCCCAAGAGGTGAGACCTCTTAAACATTTTGTGGAGGCCCAAGAGGTGAGACCTGTTAAAAATTTTGGTGGAGGCCCAGAGGTGAGACCTCTTAAACATTTTGTGGAGGCCCAAGAGGTGAGACCTTGATAAAATTTGTGGAGGCCCAAGAGGTGAGCCTCTTAAACATTTTGTGGAGGCCCAAGAGGTGAGACCTGTTAAAAAATTTTGTGGAGGCCCAAGAGGTGAGACCTTGATAAAATTTTGTGGAGGCCCAAGAGGTGAGACCTCTTAAACATTTTGTGGAGGCCCCAAGAGGTGAGACCTGTTAAAAATTTTGTGGAGGCCCAAGAGGTGAGACCTTGATAAAATTTTGTGGAGTGCCCCAAGAGGTGAGACCTCTTAAAAACATTTTGTGGAGGCCCAGAGGTGAGACCTCTTTAAAAATTATGTGGAGGCCCAAGAGGTGAAGACCTCTTAAAAATTATGTGGAGGCCAGAGGTGAGACCTCTTAAAATTATTGTGGAGGCCCAAGAGGTGAGACCTCTTAAACATTTTGTGGAGGCCCAGAGGTGAGACCTCTTAAACATTTTGTGGAGGCCCAAGAGGTGAGACCTGTTAAAAATTATGTGGAGGCCCAAGAGGTGAGACCTCTTACAAATTATGTGGAGGCCCAAGAGGTGAGACGTCTTAAAAATTGTGTGGAGGCTAAAGAGGTGAGACCTCTTAAACATTTTGTGGAGGCCCAAGAGGTGAGACCTCTTAAACATTTTGTGGAGGCCCAAGAGGTGAGACCTCTTAAACATTTTGTGGAGGCCCAAGAGGTGAGACCTTCTTAAACATTTTGTGGAGGCCCAAGAGGAGAGACCTGTTAAAAATTTTGTGGAGGCCCAAGAGGTGAGACCTTGATAAAATTTTGTGGAGGTCCAAGAGGTGAGACCTGTTAAAATTTTGTGGAGGCCCCAAGAGGTGAGACCTTGATAAAATTTTGTGGAGGCCACAAGAGGTGAGACCTCTTAAACATTTTGTGGAGGCCCAAGAGGTGAGACCTCTTAAAAATTATGTGGAGGCCCAAGAGGTGAGAGCTCTTAAAAAATTATGTGGAGGCCCAAGAGGTGGAGACCTGTTAAAAATTATGTGGAGGCCCAAGAGGTGAGACCTCTTAAAAATTTTGTTGGAGGCCCAAGAGGTGAGACCTCTTAAACATTTTGTGGAGGCCCAAGAGGTGAGACCTCTTAAACATTTTGTGGAGGCCCAAGAGGTGAGACCTCTTAAACATTTTGTGGAGGCCCAAGAGGTGAGATGTCTTAAACATTTTGTGGAGTGCCGCAAGAAGGTGAGACCTGTTAAAAAATTATGTGGAGGCCCAAAGAGGTGAAGGACCTCTTACAAATTATGTGGAGGCCCAAGAGGTGAGACGTCTTAAAAATTGTGTGGAGGCTAAAGAGGGTGAGACCTCTTAAACATTTTGTGGAGGCCCAAGAGGTGAGACCTCTTAAAACATTTTGTGAGGCCCAAGAGGTGAGACCTCTTAAAAATTATGTTGGAGGGGGGCCCAAGAGGTGAGACCTCTTAAAAATTATGTGGAGGCCCAAGAGGTGAGACCTCTTAAAAATTATGTGGAGGCCCAAAGCAGGTGAGACCTCTTAAACATTTTGTGGAGGCCCAAGAGGTGAGACCTCTTAAACATTTTGTGGAGGCCCAAGAGGTGAGACCTCTTAAACATTTTGTGGAGGCCCAAGAGGTGAGACCTCTTAAACATTTTGTGGAGGCCCAAGAGGTGAGACCTGTTAAAAATTATGTGGAGGCCCAAGAGGTGAGACCTCTTACAAATTATGTGGAGGCCCAAGAGTGAGACGTCTTAAAAATTGTGTGGAGGCTAAAGAGGTGAGACCTCTTAAACATTTTTGTGGAGGCCCAAGAGGTGAGACCTCTTAAACATTTTGTGGAGGCCCAAGAGGTGAGACCTCTTAAACATTTTGTTGGAGGGCCCAAGAGGTGAGACCTCTTAAACATTTTGTGGAGGCCCAAGAGGTGAGACGTCTTAAACCATTTTGTGGAGGCCCAAGAGGTGAGACCTGTTAAAAATTATGTGGAGGCCCAAGAGGTGAGACCTCTTACAAATTATTGTGGAGGCCCAAGAGGTGAGACGTCTTAAAATTGTGTGGAGGCTAAAGAGGTGAGACCTCTTAAACATTTTTGTGGAGGCCCAAGAGGTGAGACCTCTTAAACATTTTGTGGAGGCCCAAGAGGTGAGACCTCTTAAACATTTTGTGGAGGCCCAAGAGGTGAGACCTCTTAAACATTTTGTGGAGCCCAAGAGGAGAGACCTGTTAAAAATTTTGTGGAGGCCCAAGAGGTGAGACCTTGATAAAATTTTGTGGAGGCCCCAAGAGTGAGACCTCTTAAAAATTTGTGGAGGCCCAAGAGGTGAGCCATAAATATATAAATTTTTCTTATTTACGGAGCAATTCTACAGCGGTTAAGGAGGAGGAGGAGGAGGTGGAGGAGGAAATGGCACTTCATACAGATGGCCACTTCACTTTTTGGCTGCTTTCCACTGTTGGAGAAGCAAAGTCCGGGTCAATCCACTTGCCTGTTCATTTTGATTAGCGTCAGCCCTGTCGGCACTGTCGTTGACAGGCGGCTGCCGCTTATCGGTTATAATGCCCCGGCTGCGCTGAACCACCCTTTCTGATAGCACGCTGGCGCAGGGCAGGCAAGCACCTCCAAGGCGTACAGGGACAGTTCCAGCCACGTGTCCAACTTGGAGACCCAGTAAGTGTTAGGACGCCGAGGGATCGGGGAGGACAGGGGTACGGTCTGCCAGGTACTCCCGCAACATCCGCCGATTACTTGTCCCTTCCTGCCTGATAGCGGGCCCCGCAGTGATGGAAGTTGCACGAGGTGGTGCCATGAACGGTGTCCCACACCTTGGAGAGTGTTCCCCTGGTGGCTGTGGGCCTGATTGATGTTGTGGGACTCTGGGAGACCCTCTCCTCTCTGGCCGCCAGCGATGGTGGGTGGGAAAATCTCCATCATGTTCTGCACTGAGTTCCCTCTGGTATTCCAGCAATCGATTCGTCCTCTCCTCTACCGGAATAAAAGAGGAGACGTTATCTTTATACCGGGGGTCCAGGAGTGCGAAGACCAGTACAGTTTGTTCTCCACTATCCGGACAACACGTGTGTCCCGGGAAAAGCAGCCCAGCATGAAGTCAGCCATGTGTGCCAGACTCTGAATAGGCATGACCTCACTGCCCCCACCAGAAGGATCACTTGCCATTTCCTCCTCTTCCTCTTCCGCCTCCTCTCCGCCCCATCCGCGCTGAACAATGGGACGCACACAGCCTGACTGCTACCCTTCGCCGCCAGCATCCTCCTCCTCTTCC
>ONZH01008148.1:0-29611 GCA_900303285.1 Rhinella marina
CAACCTCTTCTGGTGCAGCACTCGCCTCCGCTCAGAAGCACTGTCTTCAACTCGACTTATCAAACCAGCTTGGGTCAGTCACCTCGTCATCCTCCGATTCCTCAGTCTGCTTCCCCCTCGGACTTACTGCCCTGACAACAACTTCACCACTGTCTGACAACCGTGTCTCCTCATCGTCCGACATCTCTTTACACAATTCTTCCACTAAGTCAACAATGTCATCACCCACAGACTGCGACAGTTGGAAAACTTGGGCATCGGGAAAGAGGTCAGCAGCAACCTGAGAAGTGGTTTGTGACTCTGGGAAGGGTCCAGAAAACAGTTCCTCAGAGTATGCCGGATCGCATTCCAAATTTTCCTGGGAGGGGGCAGACTGGGGTGAAGGAGGTTGAGGTGGAGGAGCCAGAGGAGTGCTCCCTTGGGTAACGTGGGTGGACTGCGTGGAAGACTGACTGGTTTGAAAAATTACTTGAAGCATTGTCCGCAATCCACGAGATCAGCTGTTCGCACTGTTGTGGTTTCAACAGTCCTCTACCACGTGTCCCTGTGAGTTGAGACATGAAGCTATGGAGTGTAGCTCTGCAGCGTTCCCCTGCTCCCTCATCAGCAGGTACTGTCTCACCCTGCCCAGGACCAC
This sequence comes from Rhinella marina, assembly GCA_900303285.1. Taxonomy (NCBI): domain Eukaryota; kingdom Metazoa; phylum Chordata; class Amphibia; order Anura; family Bufonidae; genus Rhinella; species Rhinella marina. Next base: position 638 of record ONZH01008148.1, read on the forward strand.
GGCCTCTGCCCCCTTCAGTAATTGAATGCCCACGCCCTCGTCCTCGACCCTTAGCCCTGGGGTTCAACATTTTCTGTATTTAAGTGTATTATATATACAAAAAAAAAATGGGCCTGCTGTACTGAAACCCACAATCTTGTTCAATCTGAACAAGTTAATATATAGGTGGATAAGTTAGAGCAAAATTACGTATTTTATTACGTACCGTGCAGTATGGAGCAATTACACTGAAACTATTAGATTAGGCAGACTTGGTCTGCTTAAGTGCAACCCAGACAAATGTCGCACAGAGATTTTTTCTAATGTAGCTGTATCAGTGAGAGCAAAAGACCTTTTTTAATTACGTGACGTACAGAATGGGTCACCTGGACAGAAAATACGGATTGTGGTTTGTGGTGACTGTACAGCTGAACTGTGACACACAGAATGGTTCCACACAGCTGTATGAAATGGATTTGTATCACTGAGATAAAACAACAAAAAAAACGAAGTTTTTTTTTTTGGTTTTGTTTTTTTTAACGTGACGTGCAGAATATATCAGAGAGCAAACTCAGCCCCTGCTTACTGTGGCTATTTTGACTGCAATACAGAAAAATGTCGCACTCAGATTTTTCTAATGTATCTGTATCAGTAAGAGCAAAAGACCTTTTTTAATTACGTGACGTACAGTATGGGTCACCTGGACAGAAAATACGGATTGTGGTTTGTGGTGACTGGACAGCTGAACTGTGACACACAGAATGGTTCCACACAGCTGTATGAAATGGATTTGTATCACTGAGATAAAACAACAAAAAAAACTATGTTTTTTTTTGTTTTTGTTTTTTTTTAACGTGACGTGCAGAATATATCAGAGAGCAAACTCAGCCCCTGCTGACTGTGGCTATTTTGACTGAAACCCAGAAAAATGTCGCACAGAAATTTTTCTAATGTAGCTGTATCAGTGAAAGTAAAAGACCGTATTTGATTACGTGACGTACAGTATGGGTCACCTGGACAGAAAATACGGATTGTGGTTTGTGGTGACTGGACAGCTGAACTGTAACACACAGAATGGTTCCACACAGCTGTATGAAATGGATTTGTATCACTGAGATAAAACAACAAAAAAACAAAGTTTGTTATATGTGGCGATAGCTGCACTACTAGTGCCAGCCAGCCCAGCCAGGAGACAAAAAAAAGTGTCTTGTAGCCCTTAGAAGGGCTGTTGGGTTCTTTTGAGATCACTCCTGCCTAACAGAGAACTAAATCCAGGCCCTAACACTCTCCCTGAAATGCAGCAGATCTGTCCCTAACGACATCCAGACAGCCTCTGAGCCGAGCAGCGCCGGACGTCACTAGTATATTCCAGGGTCACCTGATCTGGCCAACCAACCCCTGCTATCAACATGTAAGGGCCCCACGTGATGCTGGGTGTACCGCAGAGTCTCCTGGCTTGTGATTGGCTGAGTTTATAGCCGCTAAAAATTCAAAATGCGGGAGATGCCATTTCCTCGAGCATGGCGAGATACTCGTCCGAGCATCGAGCACTTACGAGTACCCTAATGCTCGAACGAGCACCAAGCTCGGTCGAGCATGCTTGCTCATCTCTATTCACAACTTATGATGTAATATGTCTGTGTTTTATTTGCAGGTGCTGGAGTTTCGCTACAGGGTATATAAAATACTGAGTATACATCTTGTATGTGTGTAATAATGATTTCTTTTTCCCAACTGTAATGTAAGGTTTGTTTACTTTTATTTTACAGTTTATGACTTCGAGAAAGCCTTGGCATTTTAAAATGTAGTTAACATTCTGCTTGCATTTTAGGAAAATTTGGCCAGAAAAAAGAGAATTTGAAAAAATGCGATCACTGAACCATTGAGTTTTGTTGGTTAACCTATGAAAATGTAGAGGTTTTATTTTTGATGCACACGTGTTGATTTTTGAAGAGCTCAGAATTTTGTGATTTTTCAGTTTTTTACATTTTTGTGTGAAAATGTACAGTGTGATGGGCCCATATGAGTTTTATGTTTGTACTGTACATGTCTACATGTCTTTATTATGTTCTCAAGACAGTTGGCAGAAGCTCATCAGATAGTAGTTAACAAGTTACTGAAGAAAGATGAACTGTACAATTTGCCCAATTCAAGGGGGTAGGGACAAATGACATAGAGGGGTGGGAGGAGACAGGTGGGACCTCCCAGGGAGAATGACAGCCCCTGACAGATTAGATGTAAAAGACCTTTTACTCCTCCCCGAAAAAAGATGTCATATGCCACCAAATGAGACAAAGACTGCACTGAGGCTATATAAGGGTTTTGGCCAAGCAGGGAATGCACCAGATATAAGAAAGAAGATTTTCACAAAAGAGTGCTTCATATTTTCAGAAATTGATATTTTTGTACCTTTTTTGTTCAACATATTTGTTTTTCTTTAAGCCCACTTGTGACCATGAATTTCTGTTATAAGCATCCGACATATAGGGTAAAGCTGTAGTGTTAGATTAGTAATGTCACTACACTGAGGGATAACTGTAGAAAGTTATTTAGATAAGACACAAAGAATAGAGTGATAGGGGTTAAAGATTAAACCCAGGGGTGGATTGGATACTTTAGATAGGTAGGCGACAAGGAATAGTGTGATTAATAGTATAATTAGCTAGAGTGAATGAAAAATAAAGATCAAGGGGTGGAATGTATATCAAATGATTACTTTTTGTATCTATGTTCTTTATATTCTATTCACTTATGTCTTCTTGTTTCTTTGATCTGCTGTGTTTGACTCTTAGTTGTCTTATCTTCACTATTGCTCTATTGTTGACCATACATTCTCTTTGTTTATTGTACTTGTTTATGATTCTTGTTTATTTTACTTGTTTCTTCTGTATTTTTGTTTATCATTTAAGTAAACTATATCTATTTTCACTTAGCTATTGTGTGTAAGTTGTGGGTAAGTAACTGGCTTAGTGATAGAAAACAGAGGATGGTTATTAACGGTACATACTCAGATTGGGTCACTGTCACTAGTGGGGTACCACAGGGGTCTGTATTGGGTCCTATTCTCTTCAATATATTTATTAATGATCTTGTAGAAAGCTTGCACAGTAAAATATCAATTTTTGCAGATGACACTAAACTGTGTAAAGTAATTAACACAGAGGAGGACAGTGCACTGCTACAGCAGGATCTGGATAGACTGGAGGCTTGGGCAGAAAAGTGGCAGATGAGGTTTAACACTGACAAATGTAAGGTTATGCATATGGGAAGGAATAATGCAAGTCACCAGTACATACTAAATGGTAAAGCATTGTGTAACTCTGACATGGAAAAGGACCTAGGAATTTTAGTGAACAGCAAACTAAGCTGCAGAAACCAGTGTCAGACAGCTGCTGCCAAGGCCAATAAGATAATGGGTTGCATCAAAAGAGGCATAGATGCCCGTGATGAGAACATAGTCCTGCCACTTTACAAATCACTAGTCAGACCACATATGGAGTACTGTGTACAGTTCTGGGCTCCTGTGAACAAGGCAGACATAGCAGAGCTGGAGAGGGTTCAGAGGAGGGCAACTAAAGTAATAACTGAAATGGGTGGACTACAGTACCCAGAAAGATTATCAAAATTAGGGTTATTCACTTTAGAAAAAAGACGACTGAGGGGAGATCTAATAACTATGTATAAATATATCAGAGGTCAGTACAGAGATCTCTCCCATCATCTATTTATCCCGAGGACTGTGACTGTGACGAGGGGACATCCTCTGCGTCTGGAGGAAAGAAGGTTTGTACATAAACATAGAAGAGGATTCTTTACGGTAAGAGCAGTGAGACTATGGAACTCTCTGCCTGAGGAGGTGGTGATGGTAAGTTCACTAAGAGAGTTCAAGAAGGGCCTGGATGTATTTCTGGAGGGTAATAATATTACAGATTATAGTTACTAGAGATGGGTCGTTGATCCAGGGAGTTATTCTGATTGCCTGACTGGAGTCGGGAAGGAATTTTTCCCCCTAAAGTGAGGAAAATTGGCTTCTACCTCACAGGGGTTTTTTTTGCCTTCCCCTGGATCAACTTGTAGGAAAACAGGCTGAACTGGATGGACAGATGTCTTTTTTCGGTCTTACAAACTATGTTACTATGTTACTATGTGTGTGGACCTATTTATTCTCGCATCATAGAATTCATGGTAAAACACTCCATAGTACTCCTTTCCCCCCCATGTGTGCCAGTATAATGTCCCCATAGTGCTCCTTTCCCCCATGTGTGCCAGTAAATGCCCCCTAATAGATAAAAATGCCCCCTCCATACTGGGCAAAAGTGTAACGTTTAAAAAAAAAAAAAAAAAACAGTTCTACTTACCTCCATGAGCCTGTCAGCGATGCGATGCAGGCCTCTTCCGGCCTGTGTCCCGCGCTGTTCGGCTCAGGCGGCGCGATGACGCCATCGCGCTGACTGAGCCGGCCTCTGAGCCGGCCTCCTCTATCAGAGGAGCAGGTAAGGGAAACGCCTCTCCCCTGCTCTGCAATCATCTGTATCGCTGTCCTGAGGACGGCGATACAGATGAATATGGTGATGACCGCTTCCACAATGGAAGCACTCATCTCCTACTGCCGCTGGACCTCCCACGGGCCCTCCTGCTGCACTGGGCCCTCGTATGTCCGCCCCTGAACCACCGTGTCTTTGTGCGACGCAGAACAGGTGAATGGATGGACTCTACATGCCTGGTTCCCACCATGAAGCATGGAGGAGCAGGTGTGATGGTGTGGGGGTGCTTTGCTGGTGGCACTGTTGGGGATTTATTCAAAATTGAAGGCATACTGAACCAGCATGGCTAACACAGCATCTTGCAGTGGCATGCTATTCCATCCGGTTTGCGTTTAGTTGGACCATCATTTATTTATCAACAGGACAATTACTCCAAACACACCTCCAGGCTGTGTAAGGGCTATTTGACCAAGAAGGAGAGTGATGGGGTGCTAGGCCAGATGACCTGGCCTCCACAGTCACCAGACCTGAACCCAATCGAGATGGTTTGGGGTGAGCTGGACCGCAGAGTGAAGGCAAAAGGGCCAACAAGTGCTAAGCATCTCTGGGAACTCCTTAAAGACTGTTGGAATACCATTTCAGGTGACTACCTCTTGAAGCTCATCAAGAGAATGCCAAGAGTGTGCAAAGCAGTAATCAAATCAAAAGGCGGCTACTTTGAAGAACCTAGAATATAACACATATTTTCAGTTGTTTCACACTTTTTTGTTAAGTATATAATTCCACATGTGTTAATTCATAGTTTTGATGCCTCCAGTGTGAATCTACAATTTTCATAGTCATGAAAATACAGAAAACTCTTTGAATGAGAAGGTGTGTCCAAACTTTTGGTCTGTACTGTATATATATATATATATATATATATATATATATATATTGAGAGAGAGCGAAATCTCCATTGATCTCTCTCACTGTGAGGGCAGCAGCAGTTAGTGTGCACACCTCTACAATTAGGTACAGGATCAGTGTAGAGCTCTTTTTCTAATAGAAATGTATGATTTCAGTAATCATAGCATATTTCAAAAATGGTCAGTATCATTGCCTCTACACATTGCAAAAAAAACAAAAAATAAGGTCAGTTTCACTTTAATGTAGCTTTAATTACATCAGTCTGGTTGATATAACAATGACTGTAGTCTTTATAATTCACTTAACAAGGGCATGCATATTTAAACAGAAGTCTTTAGCCTGCTTTAAATTCTCTATAATTTTGCATTTATCTAGCAATTACAGGTATCAGTTTTGCTTTCCTGCTCATTTTCTCAGGATATTTTCACTTCTGCTGTATTTTTGCATGCAGAAACAAAGGAGTCAATTGATAAATGCTTTGCAACATGGAAACAGGTTACATCGTTACATAGCTTGATTCGTAAAGGCTGCTAGAATCATCAAGTTTGGTTTTCTGCCCAGCTGGCACAGAGCCGCCAGCAACTCTCCAGGCACATTCCCTAAGTACAGCTGATCTAAGCTCTCTGCTTGTATCCTTATACAACCCACTAGTATTTGTGAGAGGTTGGTTAACAGGCCCAGGAGGACGCTGCAGTACTAATCTGCCATTGTCCCAAAACAAAAATCCTTTCCGATGCTTGGCTCCAAATTAAACATAATCCCTCAGAGAATGAGTTCTCTGTGCGATTTGCCCTTCCGTCACCATCTCATTCATAAATGAACCTATGGTGAATTTCATGTCTTCAGGGAACAAATTGAAGAAAGTTTACTGGTTTGCAAAATATCTTCAACATAAAGAGACCTTGAAGCTGAAAAGTGGTTAGATTGCTATTCTTTTAGACAAATATGTTGTGACATCTTCTTGTATTGCCTGTCTCAAGAATATATTTTACTCTATGGTTCATCTTCCTTCATATAAATTGTAACTTTTTTTTTCCAAATTGTTCTCTTCTCCATATGAGTGAAAAGAGTCTGTTCATTCTGATGCCTGATTTGTACTTCCCTTTTTTTTATTTTTATTAGAAAACTAGAATATCTCTATAGAGTCCATAACGTATTTTTATCTCCTTTGGCTTTTAAATTGTGCTTACAGTCAGGGCTAGATTAAGGGTTCTAGAGGTATGGAGGCCCCATTTATTGGAGGCCCCTTAACTAACGCAAAGCCTTCCTCTATCTTTAGGACATTTAGTAAGACTCATACACCGCTTCGGAGTATACCAGGAGGAATTTTCAATGCTAAGAAGTTGGTCTGTAGGAGGTGGCAAAGTGCACCGACACATTTTTTTAGGTATGGACATACCCCTTTTCCTAAGACTCTACCTCCTTCCATGTATGTCCCTCCCCTTTCATGACGTGTCTATCTGCCTTTTACAGGGGATTTAACAACTCCTCTGGAAGTTTAGCAGGTATCTCCTTTTTAGGAACCTCTGGATGTTCCTAGAGAGTTGGGAAGTTTGTACTATAATTATAATAACTTCTACATACATACCTACCCACAAATGTTTCCTACATGTACAACTTCATTATAGGCCTATATGTGCATCATATGCATACAGGGGCAGATTGGCCATAGACCTTACAGGGAAATTTCCCGGTGGGCCGATGCCCTGGGGGCCGCCTGGGCCCTTCTCACAGCCGGGCAGTGGAAGTTTTTGGGGATGTATTTTGTGTGCTGGCAGTATTTTGCGATGGACTGTGGCATTTGGCTCTGGTAAAGTGGTATAATGTGCATCAATATGGTATTGCTGGTCCGGCCTTCCATCAGTTTGGACCCAACTACAAAACGGGGCCACTTTTCCCTTTTTTCCAGGGCCACTTTAAGTTCCCAGTCCGCCCCAGTATGCATAGACAGCTCGTTCACTGTACATTGATAGAAGAGGAAAGATGAACAGTGCACACAGCACTACTTTTACACTCATACAGAATGGAACCTTTCGTAGCAGGGGTCCAGAAGCTTTTCAAATAGAATGCCAGAAGATGAACAAAATATCTCTTAAGTGATAACTTTTCTCTGTTACAACTCACATATGAATTATTGTAATCATTGCATTCTGTATAATGTGGGCATTGTAGGGAGTCCAAACATCCACCTTGGACAGCCAGCATTCCCACATAATGAGTATCTTCCTTTCTGGGACCCATACACCGGTCATATGTGGTATCGGAATGATCAGCCTGATGAAATATGCAGGCCCTTCCCATATCCATTAACGTGCATGGGACGCCATGTTTTTTTTTATTTTTTATATTATATAATATAATATTTGCTAACTAAGTAAAATAGGTGGAGCCTGCTCAGATAATGAGGGCCTTCCAGACAAAATTTGGGGAGCCGAGTAACATTGGGTTGTGTTCCATGTCCTCCTGTCAACGGACACAATTCATTGAGTAGTAAGACCCTTTCTGTTTTTATCCTTTTATTTTTTAATTACAGTTTTGTGAACATTTTTGTATGTCTCTTATTACTTTTTTTTTGTAACGGAGTACTGTATCCTTTTTAGTACATTAAAGCACATCTTTAATGGCTTTGCCTTATGCCCTGAATGAGCCCAGTAACCTCCATTTTTAAGTGTATGACTGTGGTTTGCGTTAACGTGTATTTGCTATAAGTGTGGCCTGTACTACTGTGAGCCTGCTTGTGATTCATTTAAATGTCATAGATGCTGGCAACGTGTTGGGGTGCATGAAAGGCTGTGTAAGAGTGTGATCTAGGTTCAACCTGAGGCCTGTGTGTAGGGGCATGAAAGATTGAGTGCGTGAAATAGATCGACCTGTGCCAGTCACACCCAGGTCACGTGACAGGGCGGTTCCTGTACATGACACCCCCTTTATGTATAGTGCCTTTTATATGTGCCCCCTTTATGTATAGTGGCTCTTTTACAGTATGGGTCTCCTTTATGTATAGTGCCTCTTCGCTGTGCCCCCTGAATACAGTGTACACACACTATATTATAATTCTAGGTAGAAGCTAGAATGGAGTAGGTAAAAGGTGGTGTGACATTATAGGTCACATGTTGCCAATGTTCATGTGTTAAGAGGTTTAATAGATGCAGTGGACATATATTATACACAACCATGTACAGATATGTGAGTTACAAGGTATAAATTACACCTTGTACCTCACAAATCAGTATACCGCTGTACATACGGCATATCTGTACATATTGCATCTATTATACCGCATGCCTCACATATCAGTACTCTGTTGTGTATATACTATATATCTGTACCAACTGCATCTATTATATGTTGTACCTGACGTATCAGTACACTGCTGTATACGTATTTTAACACACGTCATCTATTATACCTCGTACCTAATATAGCAGTGACTGCTGTAAATACTGTATATCTATACACACTGCATCTATTATACCTTGTACCTTACGTATTAGTACACTACTGTATATGATATATGTCAGGTACGAGGTGTAATAGATGCAGTGGCTACAGATATATGTGGATAGTTCTATATTGTGGTCACTGAGTGACATGAAGAATTAGTCTATTGGGGGTTGTAGTTATGGTTAGGGTCAGTTTTACGGTTAGGGTCAGTATTATAGTAAGTACTAGGTTTAGGATTAGAATTAGGGTTAGGATTAGTATTAGGCTTTGGATTAATATTAGGGTTAGAGTCAGTATAAGGGTTAAGGTTAGTATATATTCCATCTGTGGGACTTTTGGCCAGGTGTCCATTTCATGCTTCATTAAAGTTTTATTATTTTCAGAAATTGAATTCTCCTTTATGCCATCAGCCACAGTTTTTACCATATCCCATTCCTTGAATTTTTGGCCAGGTGTCTGAAGTGGCACAGTTCACACCTTCCCCAAAATGTAATTGTTTTGTAAAATCTCTTTCCTCTGTATGCCATTTGGTGCAGTTTTTTCTATATCCTGTCAGCTGGAGTTTTGGCCAGGTGTCTGTAGTGGAGCAGTTCAGCGCCCTCCTAAAACATAAAAAAATCTAAAATTGATTTCTTCTGTATGCCATGCCACAGTTTTTGCCATATCCTGTCGGTCGGACTTTTGGACAGGTGTTCATAGTAGTGTAGTTCAGCACCTTCCCCAAAATGTAATTCTTCTCTCAAATTGATTTCTTCTGTATGCCATCAGTTGGACTGTTTGCCTGGCAGGCATCCATAAAAATTGTCTCATCATGTACACAGTTGTATTCCATTTGTATGCCATCAGTTAAAATTTTTCACAGGCAGGCGTATGTAAACATTGTCTCATCATTATGGCAATGTGGCTCAGTCCCATGCCTTCACCAGAATTTAATTCTGCTGTAAGATGTGCGTTCTTCTGCCCAATAGTCCTATTTTCTAAAAAATTGTCTCAGTTTCAAAATTACTGTGGCCTTTCCCTCACACATACTCTGTTTCCTGACCCCATGGACTTCTTGGGAGGCAGATTGGAACAGGGACCAGCACTGGCCAAGTTTTCTCTCTTTGTACTGTCTTGTTCAGCCTTTTGTGTAATCTCAGAGAGGGTTTTCAGAGCAGCAAGTGGTGCTGTCCTCCACCAGTGTAAAAACCCCACTTTTAACAAAATAAATGAATCATGGATCCGTGAAGATTTTCACACATGTCTGGCTGAGGCCGATGAATAGATCTGCAATTGTTGATGGTGCCCCATCATGCCACTGCCTGCCAACCATCATATTACATAAATTGTGGGTGCTGCTGCTACCACCACTGCCACAGCTTCTACCCTCTGCTGCTAATCCTCCTACTTCTATTACGATCACTACTGTTACTCCTACATAATTGCCACTGCTATGGCTATTACTCAACACAGCTATGCACACATCTACTCGCTGCTTTGTTTGTTCCATGCCGTACTGCTACTGTTGCTACTATTAACCCTACACACCTAACCCTTTGCACATCTAGACTGTATTGTTGCTGCTTCTAAATAAAAGGGAGAATTTCAGAACAAACCACTGTTTCTTCTGACAATTAACACTTGTGCATGTATAAATACAGACAAACATTCTGCCCTTGTTGACACATGATTTGTGGATGCTTGTGCAGAACAAGCCACTGTTTATTATGGTATTAAAGGGGTTGTGCAGTCAGTATCTATTGATCACCTATCATCAATATCTGATTGGTAGGGGTCTGACTCCCAGCACCCCGCTCATCAACTATTTGAAGAGGAGACGGTACTACATCCAAGCACTGCTTCCTCTTCAATATACTGAGAGTTATCTCCCTTGCAGTGGCAGCACAGTGTAATTACAAGAACTGTACTCCATTCAAGTGACTGGAGCAAGAACTTGTAATTACACTGCACCACTAAGACTTTTGAGATGACCCATAGCGTAATGAAGAGGAAGAAATGCCTAAACGGAGCACCATCTCCTCTTCAAACAGCTGATCATCAGGGGTGCCGGGTATCGAACCCCCGCCAGTCGGATATCCTGACGATAGGTCATCAATGTATACTGCCTGCACAGCCCCTTTAACATGTGTACATAAATAAACAGGGCAGTTTTTTTCTCAAAAAACACTGTGTGTTTTGAACACTATCTGCCCTCAATAAGAGACAATTTTTGGAAGGTTTGAAATATGCGACAGTGCAGTGTGTTTTTAAACAAGCTATTTGTTAACACTAGTGATGATCGAGCACCGCGATGCTCGGGTGCTCTGGCCGAACACTGGGTGGTACTCGAGTGCTCGGCCAAGCCCCCAAGTATAATGGAAGTCAATAGGAGAAGACCAGGCAACCCCTGCTCTGCAGAGGGGAGGGTGTCTGGTTCATAGTGAAACGTGATAAAATGGTGGAAATACCACTGAAATGGTTAGGGAACAGCATGGGGAGGATGTCTGGCTGCATCTTGGACACAGAAGTTGCTGCTATTAACAATGATGTCCGACTGTTATGCCACTTTTACGGAATGCCAAAAATACCCCCCCCAAAAAAAAAAACCCAAGATAACATCGATTTTACAGGAAATATTGTTAGGGAACATAGATTTACTTGTACGTTAAGTGCAAGTGCTGCCAAAAATTACACGGATGAGGCACTCCCAGAGGCACTTGCGTTCTTTTTACCCCAAAATTTAAAAAAAATGCAGCCAGATATAACAATGGACTTTTGTGTCTTTTGAACAGAACTACTAGCCCTGCCTAGCCAAATCCTATCCCTACAGTGTACTATATATGCCTCCTTGCGCAAATGTTATAAAGCAGGCGCCGCTAAGGAACTGCGGCCTTAATTAACGGTAGAAAAAATAGCAACGGATATCAGGTATATAGACTACAGAACGCTTCTAATGCACACTCTGTGCACGTGGTATTAGTGTCAGGCACACTTGCGTTCTTTTTGCCCCAAATTAAAAAAAAAAAAACAATGCAGCCAGATATAACAATGTGTCTTTTGAACAGAACTACTAGCCCTGCCTAGCCAAATCCTAACCCTACACTATATGTCCCTCCTTGCGCAAATGTTAGACAGCAGACGCAAAAGAGGTACTGCGGCCTTAATTAACGGTAGAAAAAATAGCAACGGATGTCAGGTATATAGACTACAGAACGGTTCTAATGCACACGCTGTGCACGTGGTATTAGCGTCAGGCACACTTGCGTTCTATTTGCCCCAAAATTTTAAAAAAATGCAGTACACTATATGTCCCTCCTTGCGCAAATGTTATACAGCAGACACAAAAGAGGTACTGCGGACGTAATTAACAGCAGAAAAAATAGGAAAAGATGTCAGGTTTATAGTATACAGAGAGTAATACACCATGCACCAGCTGCGCAGGTGGCGTTAATGTCAGGCCACCTTGCGTAATTATTAACCCCTTAAAAAATGTATATATATATATATATATATATATATTGAAGCAAGATATAATAGCCTTTAAAAGGGCTTTTGGGTCTTTTCTCCCTACACTATCTGTCCCTCCTTGTAGCAGCTCTCCCTGATTCGGTATGATCCGGTCACATGTCACCGGGTGCTTTATAGCACCCGATGACACGTTCCCGGCCATCCAATCAGTGTAATGCCAATAGCAAACATGGCTACTGGCATTAAGGGAATGCCAGTACCTTCTCGCACACTAATTGGCTAATTAGCATGCGGGGAGGGGACTCGAGCATGGCGCTCGAGCACACGTGGTGTTTGGTCGAACACTGCGTGGACCTGAGTGTCGCCATGTTCGCTCAACACTAGTTAACACCATCAAACATGCTTTTTCCCATAGCTATAAATATCAGTGTCACTCTGACATTATTCACTATTGCTGTCATTGCATTAAAGAGCTTAAAAGGGGACGGGGAGGGGAAGAAAGAGCAAAAATCTGTTAAAAAAAAGAGAGAAAGATAATGAACAGACATTAAAAAAAATTGGAGTCCTCGGAGATCTCAGAGTGCCATTACCAATTTTCAGGAGAAAATACAGGTTATTTGATTTGTGTAGAATTGATTTAAATAAAAATCTCACAAATCGAACAGGAAACCAAGAAGTGGAGAAGTTTCAAACACATTTTCTTACACTTTTCCCCAGTTCTGATCCATTGATGTACTTTAGATGATTGAGGAGAACTACATACTCTAAATTATGTTTTATTGGACACAAATAGAATTTCCCTTTTACTTTGAAACTCTTTCCATGACCAAGTCACCACAAACAAGCAGCAATGATAAGTTAGAGCCAATGGAAAGGTAAAGTATGAATTGAATACAGGAGTGTGATTCTAGGCCTTCATTAACAGTAGCCTAATAGTTAAAGGGGTTTTCTCAAAAAGACAAGTTAGATGCCTGTGATTAGCTGATTTCCTCTAGCATGGCTTCTTTCTCCAGAAATCATCTGTTATTACAAGACACTAGAATGGAAGCTGCTCTTGCAGGGCAAGAAACTCTCCCTATGATGTTTATATGCCCTAGGAAAGCGATTGTCTTTATATATTCCTTTAAGATTCTTATATATATTGCCCAATCCTCATGAGCTAAGTGACTGCCAAATTGTTACTAGATATATATTTTTCTTCTGTGCCCCCTTAAGAACACTTTTGATAATTCACATTTTATGCTTTCCTACTAATCAATGCCATTTAAAGGGCTTAATTGGTTATGATGGGAAAAGACAGAAAAACATTTGCAAATATATCTCCAAGTTATTAAAAAGCTATAAATCACATTACACCCTGAGAACAGTGAATTTTTTCCTGTTGAAAATAATCATAAATGGTATTCTATAATATTTTTTTCACTGGCCTTTACATTGATTTTTGTTTGTAGAATATGGTTTACATCCTATAAAAATCATGCAAGTGCTGATCCGTTCTAAATTATTGCTATTAACTCCGGACTGTGTATTGTAATATTGTTCCAATTTGGCATTTGAAAATGGAACTTGGAATAGACATTGTAATTAAGAATTCCAAACTGCATCTTTTCACAGGATGGAATTAGCATTTAAGAATAATTGGAGTAAGTAACTAACTGAGTGGATTAAAGCAGTCGTGCAGAATTGTCAGCATATACCAGAATGTATTCATTATGCATCTTTTAAATTGTTTAATTCGCAAAATGCTCTTCCAAATCTAACAGAAGAAATTTGCTCTTATTAGACAATCTTCTGGCACGTATCCTATAACCTTCTAAGTGAATGCAATGTATTGTTCATTCTGGTCTTAACAATCTCTCTCTTAATAAGGTTGTTAATTGAGTTTACTGAACTTTTCATAGTTCTGGCAGAACTATACATAGCTCAAGGGTCTAATGATCTGCACATCGTCTATTTGCCAGATATTCTTATATAGCTGAAGATGTCTAATCTAAAGGTCAAATTACAAGACTAAATGGAAAAACTTTAATATGTTTTTACTGGGGTTGAGAGGGTTATATTTGATTACCTTTCTGGGCAAACTAGTCAAGTTGTTTTCTTTTTTTTTCAACGGTCAAAGGGGTCATCCACTTTCTGGTTACTGTTGGCTAATGTGTTTGTAAGATGATTATATGGCACTTACTAATATAGCTTTTGTTGAAATTCTGTGCCATTTTCTTTGTTTTATAAGGTATTATAAGGTTTCATCCATTTATCCCCAGGACTGTGACGAGGGGACATCCTCTGCGTCTGGAGGAAAGAAGGTTTATACACAAACATAGAAGAGGATTCTTTACAGTTAGAGCAGTGAGACTATGGAACTCTCTGCCTTAGGAGGTGGTGATGGTAAGTTCACTAAAAGACTTCAAGAGGGGCCTGGATGTATTTCTGGAGCGTAATAATATTACAGTCTATAGCTACTAGAGATGGGTCATTGATCCAAGGTGTAATTCTGATTGCCTGACTGGAGTCGGGAAGGATTTTTTTCCCCTAAAGTGGAAAAAATTGGCTTCTACCTCACAGGGTTTTTCTGCCTTCCTTTAGATCAACTTGCAGGATAACAGGCCGAAGTTGATGGACAAATATCTTTTTTCGGCCTTATAAATTATGTTACTATGTTACTATGCTGCACTATTTGCCAAGTCTTTTTTGCTTCCACACAGAGGTCCTGTCTATAAGATGGTTCCTGTTGGAAGTTCATTTGGCCAGGCAAATCACTTCTGTGAGATGTTTCTTTTATTTAAATACACCACACTTGCCATCTACACTTGCATTTCTTGAGGTTTAGTACAGATTCAGTGTATTTGAATTGGATTGATGAGTGATGGTTACATCACCCTCCATCAGCAGCCATCTTATGGGCAGGCACCACAGAAGATTTGCCTAACAAAGGGGCATGGCTTATGAAATATAGCAAATGACACACAATATAAACAAAGGCTATATCAGTAGGAATCATACAGTCATCTTACATACACATTGGTCACAAATAGCCAGAAAGTGTCCAGCCCCTTCAATGCTTTAGTAAAAAAAAAAAAAAAAAAATTAATAAATCTAGATGAAAGGGGCAACATAGTATGGTCAAATAATAAGCTGACCACTTTTTTTTGGAAAGGATGTCTTCATTTCTTGAGTCACAATTAGAGATGAGCGACCATGCTCGTCCGAGCTTGGTGCTCGTTCAAGTATTACGGTACTCGTAAGTGCTCGCTGCTCGGATGAGTATCTCGCCATGCTCGAGGAAATGGCATCTCCCGCATTTTGAATCTTTGCCGCCTATAAACTCAGCCAATCACAAGCCAGGAGACTCTGCGGTACACCCAGCATCACATGGGTGTCGATAGCAGGGGTTGGCTGGCCTGATCAGGTGACCCTGGAATATACTAGTGACTGCCCGTGATGCTCGGCTCAGATGCTGTCTGGATGTCGTTAGGGACAAAGCTGCTGCGTTTCAGGGAGAGTGTTAGGGCCTCGATTTAGTTCTCTGTTAGGCAGGAGTGATCTGAAAAGAACCCAACAACCCTTCTAAGGGCTACAAGACATTTTTTTTTTGTCTCCTGGCTGGGCTGGCTGGCACTAGTAGTGATGCTATCGCCATAGATAACCCTTTTTTATAGTTTTATCTCAGTGATACAAATCTATTTCATACAGCAGTGTGGAACCATTCTGTGTGTCACAGTTCAGCTGTCCACTCACCACAAACCACAATCCGTATTTTCTGTCCAGGTGACCCATACTGTACGTCACGTAATCAAATACGATCTTTTGCTTTCACTCATACAGCTACATTAGAAAAATATCTGTGCAACATTTGTCTGGGTTGCAGTCAAAATAGCCACATTCAGCAGGGGCTGAGTTAGCTTTCTCTAGTTTCTGCACGTCACGTTAAAAAAATATATATATAAAAAAAATATAAAAAAAATATATAAAAAAATTGTCGTTTTGTTGTTGTTTTATCTTAGTGATACAAATCCATTTCATACAGCTGTGTGGAACCATTCTGTGTGTCACAGTTCAGCTGTCCACTCACCACAAACCACAATCCGTATTTTCTGTCCAGGTGACACATTCTGTACGTTACGTAATTAAAAAAGGTCTTTTGCTGTCACTGATACAGCTACATTACAAAAATCTCTGTGCGACATTTGTCTGGGTTGCACTTAAGCAGACCAAGTCTGCCTAATCTAATAGTTTCAGTGTAATTGCTCCATACTGCACGGTACGTAATAACATACGTAATTTTGCTCTAACTTATCCACCTATATACAAAGCACAATCCGTATTTTCTGTCCAGGTGACACATTCTGTATGTCACATAATTAAAAAAGGTCTTTTGCTGACACTGATACAGCTACATTACAAAAATCTCTGTGCGACATTTGTCTGGGTTGCCGTCAAAATAGCCACAGTCAGCAGGGGCTGAGTTTGCTCTCTGATAGTTTCTGCACGTCACGTTAAAAAAAAAAAAAAAATGTTAAAAAAAATAAAAAAAAAATAAAAATAAAAATAAATAGTTTTTTTGTTGTTTTATCTCAGTGATACAAATCCATTTCATACGGCTGTGTGGAACCATTCTGTGTGTCACAGTTCAGCTGTCCAGTCACCACAAAGCACAATCCGTATTTTCTGTCCAGGTGACACATTCTGTACGTCACGTAATTAAAAAAGGTCTTTTTGCTGTCACTGATACAGCTACATTACAAAAATCTCTGCGCGACATTTGTCTGGGTTGCACTTAAGCACACCAAGTCTGCCTAATTTAATAGTTTCAGTGTAATTGCTCCATACTGCACAGTGCGTAATAACATACGTAATTTTGCTCTAACTTATCCACCTATATACAAAACACAATCCGTATTTTCTGTCCAGGAGACCTATACTGTACGTCACTAAATTAAAAAAGGTCTTTTACTGTCATTGATACAGCTACATTACAAAAATCTCTGTGCGACATTTGTCTGGGTTGCACTTAAGCAGACCAAGTCTGCCTAATCTAATAGTTTCAGTGTAATTGCTCCATACTGCACGGTACGTAATAACATACGTAATTTTGCTCTAACTTATACACCTATATATTTTCTTGTTCAGATTGAACAAGTTTGTGGGTTTCAGTACAGCAGGCCCATTTTTTTTTGTACATATAATACACTTATATACAGAAAATGTTGAACCCTAGGGCTAAGGGTCGAGGACGAGGGCGTGGGCATTCAATTACTGCAGGGGGCAGAGACCGTGGTCCTGGGAAGGGTGAGACAGTACCTGCTGATGAGGGAGCAGGGGAACGCCGCAGAGCTACACACTAGCTTCATGTCTCAACTTACAGGGACACGTGGTAGAGGACTGTTGAAACCACAACAGTGCGAACAACTGATGTCGTGGATTGCGGACAAGTGAAGCTCCCATGGCGAGGCCTAGATGTTCGCAAGTCTGGAGGTTCTTTAAAGAAAGTGAGGATGACCGACGGACTGTGGTGTGCAACCTTTGCCACACCAGGATCAGCAGGGGTGCCACCACTACTAGCCTAACCACCACCCGCATGCAAAGGCATATGAGTGCTAAACACCCCACTCAATGGAACCAAGGCCGTTCACCTCCTGTGGGTCACACCACTGCTCCTTCCCCTGTGTCACTCGCTGCCTCAGCTAGTCAACCCCCTGCTCAGGACCCCGGCACAAGCGCCTCCCGCCGGAAAACCACACCTTCGCCTCCACGATCCTCCACAGCGTCCACCAATGTGTCCCAGCGCAGCGTTCAGCTGTCTTTACAGAAGACGCTGGAGCGCAAGAGGAGAAACAGTTCCACCCACCCACATGCCCAAGCCCTCAACGTCCACATCTCCAAATTGCTGAGCCTGGAGATGCTGCCCTATAGGCTGGTAGAGACCGAGGCCTTTCGCAATCTCATGGCGATGACTGCCCCTCGGTATTCGGTCCCCAGCCGCCACTATTTTTCCCGATGTGCCGTCCCAGCCCTACACCAGCACGTGTCACAGAACATCATCCGTGCCCTGACCAACGCTGTTTTTGAGAATGTCCACCTAACCATGGACAAGTGCTGCCAGGCAGGGACACTATATCCCACTGACGGCACATTGGGTTAACTTGGTGGAGGCTGGGACCGAGAATGACCCTGGGGCCGCTCATGTGCTGCCCACACCAAGGATTGCGAGGAGGAGGAAATGGAGAATCAGGCCAGTGAGGAGAGGGAATTCATGCATGTTGGGACTCTGGCGCACATGCCAGACTTCATGTTAGGCTGCCTATCCCATGACCCTCGCGTTAGAAGCATTTTTTCAAACACCGATTACTGGGTGTTCACTCTCCTGGACCCACGGTACAAGCAGAAACTTTCCACTCTCATCCCTGTAGAGGAAAGGAGTATGAGAGTGAATCAATATCAACAGGCCCTGGTGCACAAGCTGAAACAATCCTTCCCATCTGACGCCGCTAGCGGCAGAGGGCATGGTTCTGTGGGCCAAGTAGCGGGGGAGAGGAGACAAGCAGGCAGCTTGTCCAGCACTGGCAGGGGAACGCTCTCCAAGGCCTTTGCCAGTTTTATGTCACCCCAGCAAGACACTGTCACCTGTCCCCAGTCTAGGCAGAGTAGGGGTGAGCTTTACAGAAAGATGGTGAGGGAGTACCTAGCTGACCATACCAACATCCGGACCAATCACTCTGCTCCATACAACTACTGGGCTTCAAAGCTGGACACGTGGCCTGAACTGGCGCTTTACGCCTTGGAGGTGCTGGCCTGCCCTGCCGCTAGCGTGTTGTCAGAGCGGGTATTCAGTGCAGCTGGTGGGGTCATCACCGATAAGCGTACACGCCTGTCAACTGACAGCGCTGACAGGCTGACGCTTATTAAAATGAACAAAGCCTGGATTTTACCGGAATTCAAATCTCCTCTTGGGGAAAGCAGCTAAAGATTAACATTACTTATGTATCCGATTCCTCTTCTCTACTCCTCCTACTCCTCCTCTTTGTCGTCTTTGCCTAACGCTCACCTAAAAAATGCCATTTTTTAGAGGTCCAACTGGTACTCTTTTACCACAATTTTTCCGGAGGTCCACCTACAGGCCCTCTCTGTAAACAATTTTTCCGGAGGTCCACCTACAGGCCCTCTCTGTAAACAATTTTTCTGGAGGTCCACCTACAGGCCCTCTCTGTAAACAATTTTTCCGAAGGTCCACCTACGGGCCCTCTCTCTAAACAATTTTTCTTTGCACCTAGTTGGGTGCTTCCCTAACATGTGATGGGTATGTGCCTCGCCTTTCTTGGTCTGGGTGAGCACAATTGCCATGAGAGTAACCACCAGGCTGTTGCCTGAGAATTTGGGGTAATGGTGGGATTAGGCAGCCTCAGAGGCTTCCATGCATGCTGCCCCTGCTGTTTCCTGTCCATTTCCGCGGTGTTTCCATCATTTTCTGATGTTTCCAGGTTTTCACCCAGTCTTCCCTAGGCAGAGCCTTGGTCCCCTGCAAAAATGCTCGAGTCTCCCATTGAATTCAATGGGGTTCGTTACTCGAAACGAGCACCCGAGCATCGGGAAAAGTTTGTCTCGAATAACGAGCACCCGAGCATTTTAGTGCTCGCTCATCTCTAGTCACAATCTAATCCTTGATGAAGTTGACATACTGTATACATAAGCCATACGTGTCAATACAATACATTTTCAGATCTTTGGTATTAGGTTTAGACTAAAATCCTATGAAAATTAGATTGATCAGAGGCCAAACACATTTTCTAGAGGTTGATGATATTATTTTTCAGTAGTGTAAATCTCCTTTTTTCCACTTGCCCTGAAAACTGACATGATAGAAATTGCACATATAACTGCATTAATGTTCTCTGTTTCCAACCTAATACCTGTTACACTTTAATTAGTGAGTGCCAAGTTTTGGATTTATTAACCCAAACCTTTCTAACAGCATCAGCATTCCGGTTTGGGCTTGTTTCTTTTCATTGAGGATTTCTGTCATACCTTAAAGCAAACTCACCAATGCTGTACAGCATGGCAAACATGGTATAATGCAATAGTGTCTCCAATTATACTAATTAAATAACCTATCCAGTCCTAATAATCGGGGTGGATTAAGGTTATTTTGAGCCCTGGTCTATATGACGAATAGGGGATTTACCAGTCTACAATTTTAAAATTATTCAACAATGCATATATATTACAAAGTAACCAAGCGTACTACATAAATACAGTAATAATCACACACTTACTATATAGATATGGTAACAAAACTAAACTTGCTATATACTGTAGATATGGTACCAGCAGCAAGTTTACTACATAGATATACAGTAGTTACAGAAATAAACTTAATGCTGCAGGCGGTGGGTGCGGAACCACCAACAGGTTAAACTTTGGGCTTGACCTAAGGTATTATCTTTGAAGGCCCCTGGTAGTAAACCTTTATCTCTATACAGGGATCTAGTCTTCGCTGCACAGGAATAGTCCTGGTGTGGTTGACAGATGACCCACTGGGGTCAGAGACACTAATGCAAAGCACCAAGGGGTCAGGCAATACTAGTAGTCAGAAAACAGGTATAGGGCAGGGCAGGCAGCATTCATGAGAATATGTGAAAGAAGTCCAAGGTCAATGCAGTTAGCAAAGGATCAATATCATGAACAGGCTAAGGTCAGGACAGGCAGATGTCAGTACACAGGCAGACAAAATGAACAGCATACCTTTATTGGTTAGTGGTTAGGTAGAGAGATAGATAGATAGATAGATAGATAGATAGATAGATAGATAGATAGATAGATAGATAGAAGTGGTCATCTTATCCCGCTGTTTCACAATGTGGCTGTACCAGCCAGTACCAAGGCCCAGTTGGGATTGCTATTTTAAATTGGTTTTCAATATGCAGATATGTATACTGTAGAAACTAACTGAAGTCTCACACGACTTCCGGCGAAAGAACTTTGGCTCCGTGGAGCCAATACATTTTAATGCTGTATGGATACAGCATTAAAATGTAAGTATTTGAGCAAATCATCTTCGGATCTATGATCTCAATTCGCTCACGCCTAATAGATATACATACATACATACATAAATGCATATAAGTGCAGACAAGTTTATACATACATACTGTACATCTAGAAACTGTCCTAGTTTTAATCTGCCATTGCTTGTAATAAGTTAATTATTCTTTTTTGTTCCAACCAGTTTACTATGAAGACTAAAAGCTACATTCAGTCTAAATTAGCACAAATGGATATGAAATGAGAAGGGGCTTTCTAACAATAAAACCATTAAAACTCTGCCATATCCCTGACACCACTTGACACTTAAATGTTTTAGGTTTAATGTCTTCATTTACTGCAGGTATTGGCCCATGGTAGATGGATCTTGAGTTCTCAAAATCATTATCTGTGGTGGGTCAATGTCACACTCTTTTCTCTTCACAACAATCTTTTTGAATAAATTTGCAATTATGGTTTGTGAAATAATGGTTTAAGATAAAAGTGTAAGACACATATTCTCGGTAAAACATTCTAGAGTTTTCTATCAAATGTGTGTTTTATTATTTGTACATGTCTACACTTTTAAATAGTGTTGTTATACCATATTACCACTCTTCTCTTTTGGAGCACATTTATTAAGACCGGCGTTTTAGGTCCTGTGCGGGTGGTGGATCTGCCGAAGTTATGTAGAGACACCTGCACTGGCCAGAAATACCCCTGTTATAGGCGTATTTCTGGTTAATAAATTTCCCCCTTACTAATTATTGAAAGCCCCCCCATCCATCTAGCAAGTTCATTTTAAACTAGCTCATTTTAAACTAGCTGTGTATGCCAAAAGTTTGTGCATTCTAAGTAGGTTATTTGTGGCCGTGCACACCTTAAATTTGTTTTCACTACTTGCAACCTCAAGATTTCCCTCCAGCTGGTTTTCTGATTGCTGTTTGTTCTCATCAAAGTTTCTGTCACTCTTCTGCAGAAGTTGCATTTAATCACAAGAACATGTCAAAGGCAGAGGTCATCATATGGATGGAAGAAGAACCACTTTTTTTTATTTGCAGAGATTTACTGAGAAAATCTAAGCACCATATCTTTCTATTAAACAGTGTCACAAAAGCCATTTCATTACCTGGATGGTTTATTACCTAGAAGGCTGGGGGCAACCAAAAACTTACAAAATAAGTTAGAAATAAGAAGAAATAATACTTCCTGTAGGACATGGATAAACATATGTATGTATATATCTATATGTATGCATCTATGATATATGATAAGCCATATTTAACAAGTTTTGTTGGGCAGAGGGTTGTATTGGCTAGACTGAGGTCGGGAGTTACACGTGGAGATGCTTTAGCATTCTGCCTTATAGTGACAAATAGAAAGAGTGTGTATGTAGAGCAAGAAAACTCTGCTTTTGGCGCAAAAGATGCTGATCCGGACGTCCCAGAATATTTTTATGGCAATACTTTATTCTTACCAATATAGTGCACAAATAAAATGACGCGTTTCGGGGAATACAAGATCTCCTTCATTAGGTTACAAACTCATAAACATATTAGCAGATATACAGATAATTATACTGTGTGTGCATACCTCAGAAAAACGTCAAAAAAACGCACCTGTGGGTGGTACCAGGTGGGTGGACTTCACATGAGCTGTTATTCTACATTAGCCTTTTGTACCAAACTAAAAGATGTTGTCAAAATCCTATTTGGATGCTCAATAAACATACCTAGGAATAAGGGCTACGTGATCCCAGGTGTTATGTTAAAAAACGAGCACCGGCAATATAAACAATCTAAATGAAGAAACGGAGTGAGAGGTCATGTGACCGGCTCTGGAACACACGCTATGGAATGCTTGCTGCGCTGCCTCCCAGGGTCTCTCGGTCACGTGGGTAGCAAAAAGCACAACTATTGGGGGCGGGACACCGCCCGTACAACAGCGCTTCACTACGATCCACAGGGACCGTCACGTGATCGCAATTGGAGCAGTCACATGTTCGGTTGCCAGGAGACGGGACGCTGAGAGGCCACGAGCGGAGAAGAGGTGCCCTGTAGTTCTGATAGTGTACCAAGAGCGTGCCTCAAGCACAGGGAGCGCAAACACAAGGGTTCATTTATGATGAAAGGAGTATATATATATATATATATATATATATATATATACAGTGCCTTGCGAAAGTATTCGGCCCCCTGGAACTTTTCAACCTTTTGCCACATTTCAGGCTTCAAACAAAAAGATATAACATTTTGAATGTTTGGTGAAGAATCAACAACAAGTGGGTCACAATTGTGAAGTGGAACAAAATTTATTGGATCATTTAAACTTTTTTTGTAATAATAAAGCTGAAAAGTTGGGTGTGCAAAATTATTTGGCCCATTTACTTTCAGTTCAGAAAACTCACTCCAGAAGTTCATTGAGGATCTCTGAATGATCCAATGTTGTCCTAAATGATTGATGAAGATAAATAGAATCCAACTGTGTGTAATCAAGTCTCTGTATAAATGCACCTGCTCTGTGATAGTCTCAGGGTTCTGTTTAAAGCACAGAGAGCATCATGAAGACCAAGGAACACAACAGGCAGCTCCAAACAAAATATTTCCCAAGCTTTAAACATCCCAAGGAGCACTGTGCAAGTGATCATATTGAAATGGAAGGAGTATCAGACCACTGCAAATCTACCAAGACCCGGCCGTCCCTCTAAACTTTCATCTCAGAAAAGGAGAAGACTGATCAGAGATGCAACCAAGAGGCCCATGATCACTCTGGATGAACTGCAGAGATCTACAGCTGAGGTGGGAGAGTCTGTCCATAGGACAACTATCAGTCGAACACTTCACAAATCTGGCCTTTATGGAAGAGTGGCAAGAAGAAAGCCATTTCTCAAAGATATCCATAAAAAGTCTTGTTTACAGTTTGCCACAAGCCTCTTGGGAGACTCACCAAACATGTGGAAGAAGGTGCTTTGGTCAGATGAAACCAAAATCGAACGTTTTGTAAACAATGCAAAACGATATGTTTGGCATAAAAGCAACACAGCTCATCACCCTGAACACACCATCCCCACTGTCAAACATGGTGGTGGCAGCATCATGGTTTGGGCCTGCTTTTCATCAGCAGGGACAGGGAAGATGGTTAAAATTGATGGGAAGATGGATGGAGCCAAATACAGGACCGTTCTGGGTGAAAACCTGTTGGAGTCTGCAAAAGACCTGAGACTAGGACGGAGATTTATCTTCCAACAAGACAATGATCCCAAACATAAAGCAAAATCTACAATGGAATGGTTAAAAAATTAACGTATCCAGGTCTTAGAATGGCCAAGTCAAAGTCCAGACCTTAATCCAATTGAGAATATGTGGAAAGAGCTGAAAATTTCTGTTCACAAACGCTCTCCATCCAACCTCAAAGAGCTCGAGCTGTTTTGCAAGGAAGAATGGGCAAGAATTTCAGTCTCTAGATGTGCAAAACTGATAGAGACATACCCCAAGCGACTTGCAGCTGTATTCGCAGCAAAAGGTGGCACAACAAAGTATTAATGCAAGGGGGACGAATAATTTTGCAGGCCCCACTTTTCAGTTTTATTATTACAAAAAAAGTTTAAATGATCCAATAAATTTCGTTCCACTTCACAATTGTGACCCACTTGCTGTTGATTCTTCACCAAAAAATTTAAAATGTTATATCTTTTTGTTTAAAGCATGAAATGTGGCAAAAGGTTGAAAAGTTCCAGGGGGCCAAATACTTTCGCAAGGCACTGTATAACCATAAAAGGAAGGAAGAGCATTTGGATATGTGTATATAGATATAACAGCAGATACATTTATTTCTTATAGTATAACCACTACCAGGCCCACCAGTCCCAGCAGTTAGGTGCCAATATTCCAGAGATTGGGTGCCATATAGTTAAAATTTCACAGGTTGATCTCAAATGACTCATTAAGGCCGTGCGGGCTGAGGCTGTTCAGTTAAAATATCCAGTACATTTCTCGCCGTCAAATGTACTGGACATTTTTCCATTGGTGGGGAGGGATCTGTTTTATGAGAGTAATTCTAAATCCCTCTGAGCTTCCTTCATGGCACTCAGCTGCATGCCTGGATATGCTATGCTTCTGATATTTTTTGCGTATGTTGGACCAGTGCTTAGTCAACCTATTTCTCAATATTATGGTTATATATCTATCTTATTTGCCATAGGTTATTATTAATTATTAATCATTAATTCTGATTATATTTTTTATGTCTTTTATATTTTTATATATTTTTTTTACTTTGTAATGAATATTAATCACCTTTCTATCATGGTCTTTTTGAGTACGTATTCTGAGCACTGTTTATTACCCAATCATGCAGATATACGTAAAACTTATTTAATTATTTATTTATTGATTTTTTATATATGCACCCTATTAATCATCTATAAATTGAGTATCATCTATAAATATACACAGTACAGACCAATAGTTTGGACACACCTTCTCATTCAAAGAGTTTTCTGTATTTTCATGACTATGAAAATTGTAGATTCACACTGAAGGCATCAAAACTATGAATTAACACATGTGGAATTATATACTACAAAAAAGTGTGAAACAACTGAAAATATGTCTTATATTCTAAGTTCTTTAAAGTAGCCACCTTTTGCTTTGACTACTGCTTTGCACACTCTTGGCAATCTCTTGATGAGCTTCAAGAGGTAGTCACCTGAAATGGTATTTCAACAGTCTTGAAGGAGGTCCCAGAGATGCTTAGCACTTGTTGGCCCTTTTGCCTTCACTCTGCGGTCCAGCTCACCCCAAACCATCTCGATTGGGTTCAGGTCTGGTGACTGTGGAGGCCAGGTCATCTGGCGTAGCACCCCATCACTCTCCTTCTTGGTCAAATAGCCCTTACACAGCCTGGAGGTGTGTTTGGGGTCATTGTCCTGTTGATAAATAAATGATGGTCCAACTAAACGCAAACCAGATGGAATAGCATGCCGCTGCAAGATGTTGTGGTAGCCATGCTGGTTCAGTATGCCTTCAATTTTGAATAAATCCCCAACAGTGTCACCAGCAAAGCACCCCCACACCATCACACCTCCTCCTCCATGCTTCACGGTGGGAACCAGGCATGTAGAGTCCATCCGTTCACCTTTTCTGCGTCGCACAAAGACACGGTGGTTAGAACCAAAGATCTCAAATTTGGACTCAACAGACCAAAGCACAGATTTCCACTGGTCTAATGTCCATTCCTTGTGTTCTTTAGCCCAAACAAGTCTCTTCTGCTTGTTGCCTGTCCTTATCAATGGTTTCCTAGCAGCTATTTTACCATAAAGGCCTGCTGCACACAGTCTCCTCTTAACAGTTATTGTAGAGATGTGTCTGCTGCTAGAACTGTGTGGCATTGACCTGGTCTCTAATCTGAGCTGCTGTTAACCTGCGATTTCTGAGGCTGGTGACTCGGATGATCTTATCCTCCACAGCAGAGGTGACTCTTGGTCTTCCTTTCCTGAGGCGGTCCTCATGTGAGCCAGTTTCTTTGTAGCGCTTGATGGTATTTGCGACTGCACTTGGGGACACTTTCAAAGTTTTCCCAATTTTTCGGACTGACTGACCTTCATTTCTTAAAGTAATGATGGCCACTCGTTTTTCTTTACTTAGCTGCTTTTTTCTTGCCATAATACAAATTCTAACAGTCTATTCAGTAAGACTATCAGCTGTGTATCCACATGACTCCTACCCAACACAACTCATGGTCCCAACCCCATTTATAAGGCAAGAAATCCCACTTATTGAACCTGACAGGGCACACCTGTGAAGTGAAAACTATTTCAGGTGACTACCTCTTGAAGCTCATCAAGAGAATGCCAAGAGTGTGCAAAGCAGTAATCAAAGCAAAAGGTGGCTACTTTGAAGAACCTAGAATATAAGACATATTTTCAGTTGTTTCACACTTTTTTGTTAAGTATATAATTCCGCATGTGTTAATTCATAGTTTTGATGCCTTCAGTGTGAATCTACAATTTTCATAGTCATGAAAATACAGAAAACTCTTTGAATGAGAAGGTGTGTCCAAACTATTGGTCTGTACTGTGTATATTTATATATATATATATATATATATATATATATATATATATATATATATATAAAAGGCATCATTGCAGAAATCGATTATTAATAGGGTGCATATATAAAAAATCAATAAATAAATAATTAAATAAGTTTTACGTATATCTGCATGATTGGGTAATAAACAGTGCTCTGAATACGTACTCAAAAAGACCATGATAGAAAGGTGATTAATATTCATTACAAAGTAAAAAAAATATATAAATATAACAATATAAAAGACATAAAAAATATCATCAGAATTAATGATTAATAATTAATAATAACTAGAGATGAGCGAGTAGTGAAATATTCGAAAGTTCGAAATTCGATTCGAATAGACCGCGAAATTCGACTATTCGACCGAATATCGAATCCCATTAAAGTCTATGGGAAAAAAATGCTCGCCACTTGGAAATCTCAATTCGACCACTTGGAGATCACCAAGTCCACCCTGAAACCTCAGAAAAGGATGCCAACACTGCTGGAATGCAACTGGGACAGCAGGGGAAGCATGTCTGGGTGCATATAACGCGCCCAAGTCGCACTATTACGCCACTATCACAGCCTCTCAACAATACACTCCAAAGACAATCTAACCTCTCTGTAAAGTGAGACCATACAAGGAAACCTTCTTTCCTCTACATTGCCATGGACCCCAAGCCAAACTAGACAAAAAAGAAGATGAAATTCTGCACCCCTTAAAATCACGTTGTCTATGACAACCACAGATGGCATAGGCAAGGGGGAAAGCAAATAGACCCCACCCCTAATTGTCATTGTGTGTGTGTGTGAAATGTGGTCAGACATTTCTTCTTTAAAATGTAAAAACAACTCAAACACATGCAGAAGCCTTAAAAATGCCCAAATTGTTGGCGCTAGAGATGTCAGTGACCCGACCTGGCCCAGTGTCAAGCAGGTAAAGCAGTGGGGATGTTGAGGGCATTGCTCATGGAAAATTTGTGGAGGCCCAAGAGGTGAGACGTCTTAAAAATTGTGTGGAGGCCAAGAGGTGAGACCTCTTAAAAATTATGTGGAGGCCCAAGAGGTGAGACCTCTTAAAAATTTTGTGGAGGCCCAAGAGGTGAGACCTCTTAAAAATTATGTGGAGGCCCAAGAGGTGAGACCTCTTAAAGATTTTGTGGAGGCCCAAGAGGTGAGACCTCTTAAAATTTTGTGAGGCCCAAGAGGTGAGACCTCTTAAAAATTTTGTGGAGGCCCAAGAGGTGAGACCTCTTAAAGATTTTGTGGAGGCCCAAGAGGTGAGACCTCTTAAAGATTTTGTGGAGGCCCAAGAGGTGAGACCTCTTAAAGATTTTGTGGAGGCCCAAGAGGTGAGACCTCTTAAAATTTTGTGGAGGCCCAAGAGGTGAGACCTCTTTAAAATTATTGTGGAGGCCCAAGAGGTGAGACCTCTTAAAAATTATGTGGAGGCCCAAGAGGTGAGACCTCTTAAAATTTTGTGGAGGCCCAAGAGGTGAGACCTCTTAAAAATTTTGTGGAGGCCCAAGAGGTGAGACCTCTTAAAATTTTTGTGGAGGCCCAAGAGGTGAGACTCTTTAAAAATTTTGTGGAGGCCCAAGAGGTGAGACCTCTTAAAA